>JAXGGA010000905.1:0-181111 GCA_038373865.1 Uloborus plumipes
TATCATGACAGCAAGAAACGTAAAAGCAACAAGTGTTGCCATTCAAAGAAACCTAAATATTTGGTTGTCATAGCAACCAGATCATCACCTTGTAGTCTTGCGTAAGCAAGAACGTGTTGCCAACCGAAAACTCCCGGCGGCCCCAAAAACGCAACAAGTGTTGCCATTCAAAGAAACCTAAATATTTGGTTGTCATAGCAACCAGAAAAGGTGTTGCCATTCGAAAAAAAGCCTCATAACCTTCTTCAACGTGTAAAACTCCCGGCGGCCCTGAAAACAACTCAACCCCAAGCAGCAGCCCCTAAACAACTCAACCCAGGGTGGGGGAGGTGCAGGCGCAACGGGGGCGTGGCAGGCGCAGCCGGCTGCGCGGCTGCGCCTCTTGTCCTAGAACCGGCCTTTTATATCTACTCCCCTTCAGTCGGAATTATGAAATAGTTAACCAAAAATGTTTTTATTTGGTACACAAAGTACTATGGCTAAGAGCATCTCACAAACAAAATTTCAAGCTTGTGAGTAAAAAATTAAAAGAGTTATGACGTGTCCAATTTTCCAGATACATATTTTGAAATTAATATTTCAGCAAAAAAAAAATATTAAACATCACACAAACTTTATCGTAAAATATTCTCCAAACAATAACAAAACATAATATAAGCATTTGAAACGATAAATAAAAGATTATATATTTTTTAAAAAATCAGAAAAAAAGGTCGCCTTTTCGACAAAAATCTATCGTTGGCAAAATGAGTCAAATTCCATCTTCCAATCCATATTTTGGAATGTTGCCAATTCCAAAACTAGAAATATTTGCACAGATGATAATATACAGAATGTCAAGAGTAAACTACAAAAAAAAATCAAGTAATTTAATCAATTATTAAATGATTAGCAGCTGTTTAAAGTTGATGTCCGGTATACCGGACACCAGGTCTGAAGGGGTAATGCAAAAACATGTGATATCTCTCCAAAAACAGCAGTGTTGTAAAAAAATCCCCCGCCAAGAAAACCTTAAATACTCAGCCTTAAAAAGTTATGATATCGAGTTTTCCCGCCAAGTTTATGCCAAACTACAACTAACCTGTATGTATAGCTCTTTTAAATTGTTTTCAGTCCTGCCAGGCGGGAAGTTTTTACTCATTAAGCAACCACCTCACACGACAAAGTTTCCCGCCTGGCAGGACAGAAAACAATTTAAAAGAACTATACATACAGGTTAGTTGTAGTTTGGCACAAACTTGGCGGGAAAACTCGATATCATAACTTTTTAAGGCTGAGTATTTAAGGTTTTCTTGGCGGGGGATTTTTTTACAACACTGTTGTTTTTGGAGAGATTCATTTTACCTTATTATTTTTTTAACTTGGCGATATTTTTTGGACTTGGCGATATTTTTTTTAACTTGGCGATATTTTTTGGACTTGGCGATATTTTTTAGATGCATTAAGCTACTTTTACTACTTTTTTCGTCTTTCTTTCATTTTTAACGGGAAAGTAGGCTAAAAAGGACGACTGAAAATGGTGATATGAAATAACAGAAGATAACCACCATTTCATTTAACTTCATTAAAATTGTGCTACTTACTCATAATGATAATGTTCTATCACAACATGCACCCATATGAAAAAATCGATAACGAGGAAGCAAATGAGCTTCTAAGCAAGGGGGAGTGGGGGAAAAGAATTCTGATGTAACACATCTAACGAATTATTACGATTAGATTCAACGGATGTAGCGTTCAGCACACAATATTCTTCCAAAAAAAAAACGTTTCCTTTAATCGTGGAATCCCTACGTCGCTCAACGGGGGAGATAATCTGTCCCTCCGCGATTCTAAAAATAGATCCGACTTTACTTGTATGTGTGCGTATCGAGGTTGACAAAAGGGCGTTCAGATTTCAGATGAAGTGAATGAAGACGAAGATGGGTATTGTGAGGGGGAGGGGGGTTAAATTAAAAACGAAAGAGAAATTTCGCCATTTTATCGTAATCATCAATGCTATGCTGTTTTGCTGACTAAATGTTCAGACTAAAATACTATAAGACACAAAAAATCTTCAAAAATCAGAATAAAAAATAAAATCAATTGACCAACAAATTGGAGCTTTTAAAGAATGGAACAGTTGCCAAAAGTTTCAATGAAGTTTAGTCCCTAATAATACAATCCGCAAACGGAATACTTGCTAAAAGTAAAATATTTTTAAATTATCCAAAAACTGATTATAGGGCTGGATCGGGACCTCTGTGACTCGCGCGCTTTTCCCGGGGGCCCCGATACCATGCATTACATTTCTTTAAACATCAACAAATTCAACGTTGAACGTTGCTTCGTTCAAATTTCATAACTTTTCCAAAGTTATAAACAACTCATCCGAGAACAAGGAACAAATGCTACAAAAAACGAATAGTAAATCAAGGGAGTGACCCCCCCCCCCCCCACCCCAACTCTCGGGCGGTGAAGGATGGAACACTTTTTTCATCTGCTATGGAGCACCATCCCCCAAATCAAAACACTATTAACAACCTCCCCCCCCCTCCCAAAAAAAAAATAAAAAGTTTAATGCTGCAGTCGGCATAGGGTTGGATTTATCTATTAGCTACACAAGATATAGCTTTGGGCCCCCCGTTTTGTGGGGGCCCCAAATTCCGAAAACAATCCATGATTCGTTCCTGGAAAAATGAAAAATATTTGAAAAAAAAAATTCATTTCCAAATGCTTGAAAACGTTGAAAGATGCAATTGTAAACATTGAATTTTTAAATTTTCTAACAAATGGGGGGGGGGGGGGTCAAAATGATGTGTCAAATTCAGCTCCTTGCCATATCCTGCATCAAAACAAATTGTTCTCGCATTTCAGCAGCATATTGTTTGAAAAAATTTTTGACTGACAAATTTATTTAATCATGAATTCTGTATTCTTTGTTTCTGCTCGCTTATGATCTTACTTATAACTACATACCGTTAGGGCCATGCTCCACATCAGCGTAAAACGCGACCGAAACTGAAGGCAGAAACCGAAAATCCGGGTTCTTTCCATAGGAACACCATTGAATCCATTTTACGCTTCTGCCTAATTTTTCTGCTTTACTTCGATGTGAGCATGGCCCTTAATCTGTTTGGCACCAAAAAAAATATTTGCACTCAATCTATTATTTTTCGTTTTCTGATCAACTTGTGACTGAAAAATTTTATTCTTATGAAAAATCTGTAGCAGTAGGCAATTTTTCTTTTTTCTACATCTAATACACAGAAGAAAGCATTGGATTCGCGTGAATTTTCCGCTTTCGACGGATTTGTACGTTTTGAGGTGTCCTGGGTCCATTTTGAAATTTTTTGGAAAATGTCTGTATGTGTGTGACCTGCTTTTTGTGAACGCTCTAGAGTCCAGAAAAAAACCACTACATGAAATCGAACACAACTTACACACATGTGCTCCCTTGTAAACTGGTGCCCATTTGATTGGGGAGCAAAATCCTCCAGGGGGTGGGGTGGAGTAATCGAACGTTTTCTCCGCTTTGGGTGACAGCTATAATTTAGGAAATAACTGACAAAGGCAGCTTCTCCTTATAAGCTTCTGCATCATACCCAGCTTTTGTAGTTTATTCTTGTATTTGTATTTTATTTACGTAATGATATTAAAATAATTTTATGTTTCGAAAAAATGGTGCGGCAGAAAGGAAGAATTTCGGTTTTGCGAACTCTAATCAGGTTCTAAGTTTGAATCAGAGTTGTTTGGTTTAAGCTATGGTTTTTACCAAGGTTCAAACCACTTTGGTTTTAAAAAAACGTGGTTTTTTTGGAAAATGTTTCTTAAGAAGGAAAAATTCCCAAACTTATTTTGATTTTTAATGTGATGCAAGGTATGCTAAATAGTGTTTTTTTATTTACACAAGTGGACAAGCTGACCGACTAAGTTTCCTTTTTATTACCACATAGAGAAACATCAAGTAGTTTGTTGTTTATTTTTCTTAACTCTTTATTTTTCCACAGCCTTTTATGTTAGTCAAAACTGTATTTCACTACAAATTCGTTTGAGTACTTAAGATTTGTAGATATAAATCATGTATCATTGATGAAATCCATTGTGTATATAAATATTAGCTCTGGGAATTATTTCAACGACAATAGAAAAAAAAAACCCTCTAATAACAGCACACTTTTTGTCATATGTGCTTTATAAACGATACAGTCAGATTAAGGAAAAAAAAGACACATCAAATTTTTGAAACAGAAAATATCCCTAGAACTCTCTGATCTTATAATTAAATTTAATGCCAAATTAACACATTTCAAAAACTTTTTTGAACTCAATATAATAAAATATATACAATAAACATTATCTTTTATGACCAAGTCTTTATTATTGTAATGTACTAGCAGAACCCGGCAGACGTAGATGTATATTTCGTCTCCACATGGTGTTTTGGATGTAAAAATCTATAAAGCGTTGTTGAAAATAGGCATGAAAGATTTTAAAAATTCTAAATCAAGCAAAGTTGAAATCACGCACTGAACAATCTACAAATAGGCAACCAATTATTTTTATAAAAATTAAAAAATACTGAACAATGAAAAACTTTACACATAATTTGATTTTAGATAGGAATTTTATTTACACATCAAGACGAAGAAGCTCTCCACAAATCATGAAAAGAGATCTTCGTTTTGAAAATAAAATGTAGAGACACAGAAAATGTATAATGTGACTGGACCATTAAAAGCTCTTTTAAATTAATTAAAAAGGAGAGAGAAAGAGAGAGAGCAGTGAATAGTAATAAAATGAAACTGACATACAGTGAAACTTCAATAAGTCGAAGTTGCAGGGAGAGCAAAAAGAATTCGAGTTATCGAAAATTCGGGTTATCGAAAAGGACAGGAAAACCATAGAATAAACACAAAAATACTACCATTAATGTTCAATAAATTTATAATGTGATAAAAAAGTGACATAATAATGTACCAAAGATATTATATGTATAATTGGAATAATTAACATATGATGTAATTAAATTCAAAAGTTTTTGTAGTTTAGAAAACAAATTCTAATTTTTATGCATAATATAACAATTTTGACTCACCAAGAATATCTGCATTTATTTTTTAAAAAACTCTGTAATTAAACATTGTTTCTGAGAAAAAAACTTGTTCTTTCAACAAATAGTCTTCAGATATTTTTAAAGCATCAAAGATAGAGTCGGGAACATTAGGTCGGGATTCTACAAAAACACGCAGTAAATCTGCTGCTTCTCTTGCATCTTGGATTGAAGGTAATTTGATTACCTGCTCAATTTCCTCTATATCTTCATCACCGGAATCTTGTTCACCAGAATCTTGTTCGCTATTATCTCTTACGCTTGCTAAAATGTCTTCATCGGTAGGGTACTATGTCACTAGTACCGCGTCATCAACATCTACAAAATCCATAAATTCTGTATTGGAAGGAATGTTCATTTTCTTTTGTAAAACCTCCCACTCATTTTGTAAATTTAACTCCCCCATATTGTTGTTTTCTTGATTTTCATTATCTGGATCTAAAGACAAAGCATCTTTTATGAAACCAGCCTTCTTAAAACAGTTAGCAATTGTCTGCGGGGTCGCATCACTCCATGCCTTCTGCAGCTCTCGGAGACAGTCGAGCAGAGTAATGCAAAGCTCTGTTTTTTCATCTATACACTGTAGTAATTTCAATACAGCACGCTTTCTATAGTGAACCTTTAAATTTTTTATGACGCCTTGGTCCATAGGCTGCGTGATAGAAGTTGTGTTCGGAGGAAGAAACTCCAGTTTAATTGCTGTTAAGTTCTCTGCCAGGGTCTTGGGATGTGCCGGGCAATTATCAACAAACAGCACAATTTTTCTTCCAGCTGAGGCAAATTTCCTATCTACTTTTTTAAGCCAAGGTTTAACAAATCTGTGGACATCCTGGCTTTACTATTGTTGGTGTAATCAACTGGCAAAGACATTCCATACTTCTGAATATACGCCCCCCCCCCTTTTTTTTTCTTCATTCTATTTTAGGACTCAACTAAGTTGTTTTTGGTATCCTACACTTTTATGACAAAACTTTGGCTCCAGATATTCAGTCTAGATGCCTTTTGATGCCTTGCAGTGGCGCCGGCTTATTTTTTCTTTTCTCACTAAGTATTTGTCCACGAAAAAACTATTTCGACTTAAAGAGTTACTTTAGCATGGAAAATTCAATGAGGATCATGGGATAAAATTCGGCTTATCGAATATTTCGACTTAAAGAAATTCGACACATCGAAAATAAATAACATTAATTCTCCATTCAGCGAGACAGGAATACATATACACTTCGGCTTATTGCAGTTTTCGGTTCATTGAAGTTCGACTTATCGAAGTTTCACTGTATTTACGATAGAATGTGACTGGACCACAAATAGCTACTTTAAAGTTATAAAAAAAGCATGGTGAACAAAAATAAAGAGAAATGTACACATTTACAATTACGTTGCAAAAATGCACTGGACAATCCAAAAGGTAGACCATCAATCGCGTTTCTAAATTCAAAAAGAAAAAGCACAGTGAACAATAACAAGGAGAAATGTGCACATTTACAATTACGTTCTAAAAATGCACTGGACATTTCAAAAAAGTAGACCATCAATTGCTCCTTCAAAAAAAGAAAGAAAAAAAAAACACTGTGAACAGTTATAAAGAGAAATATACATATTTACAAAAGTAGACCATCGATTGTTCCTTTAAACTCCGTAAGGCGTTAAAATAATTTCCAACATTGCGGTATATCATAGCAAATAGTATGGACATGAAAACGAACTATTGATTGGATATTTGGCGAGAAAATATAGTAACATACTTTGATTGAAAACAGCAGTAGGTATGAAGAACAAAATAGTGCTCGTCTGGCAAATAATGCATGACATCTAAGCCTCTACAAATCTAAAGGAGTTCCAAAATATGAAACTGAATCTCATTTGTATTTAAAAAAGATTAATCTGTTAATCAAATACATTTTTTATCCTTTATATTTGAGATTGTTATTGGGAAAACTTCCATTATTAAGGGCTCTTGGCACGATTTAAAAGATCGCCAAATTTACGGTAGCAAGCAATTCCAGCTATCTGCCAGAGAGTTGAGTTGATATACTAAATACTCGATTGGATTGATGAAAGCCTTCGAAAATGGAGTTTTAAATTGAAATTACAAAGACAGAATCAGGTCTAAAATTGAAATAAAAAAATAACTACCCATCGGATTTTGTTGAAATTGGTCTCTAAGCCTTCCCAGTACCAAAAGGAACAAACGGTGAAAGTTTCAGCCAAATCTCACGAGTAGTTTCTGAGATCTTAGGGAACACACACACATTTACCAACATTCATTTTTATACATATAGATTAAATGAATATTTAATCATTTGAACTAGTACTGTAAAAAAAGGAATACATCAGTAGTGGAAAAGACTTTTTACACAAGGCATTTAAACGAGAAGAAGTTTACAATAAAAAACATAATGATTTTATAAAAGCGTTCCCCCCCCCCCTAGTCCGTGGAGTTAGTGCAAAAATATTTCACTTCCGGATACCAGTCTGAAATTTTATGTGGGGCTTAAATTCACATAGAAGGACAAAAAAAACGCTGGGAGACAATTGATCCGAGGTCAAGGTCATTCCGTGATGACGTCATCAAAATGGACGCTTTTACAGGTAAATACGTTCGTTTAACTGCTTAAAACTCCATCATAGATTGAAATATTGCAAAACATATCATCTAAAAGCTCTTTAAAAGAGCTATTTAGAAAGATTTAATTTTTCTTTCTGAAGTCAAGTTCTCACCTGTAATGACGTCATCAAAATGGCCGCTTTTACAGGTAAATACGTTTGTTTAACTCCCCTAAAACTCCATCATAGATTCAAATATTGCAAAACTCAAATATATTATCTGAAAGCTCTTTAAAAGAGCTATTTAAAAAGATTTAATTTTTCTTTCTAAGGTCAAGGGCCCACCTGTGATGACGTCATCAAAATGGCCGCTTTTACAGGTAACTACGTTTGTTTAACTCCCCTAAAACTCCATCATAGATTCAAATATTGCAAAACTCAAACATATCATCTGAAAGCTCTTTAAAAGAGCTATTTAGAAAAAAATAATTTTTCTTTCTGAGGTCAAGGGCCCACCTGTAATGACGTCATCAAAATGGCCGCTTTTACAGGTAAATACGTTTGTTTAACTCCCCCTAAAACTCCATCATATATTTAAATATTTCAAAACTCAACTATATCATCTGAAAGCGCTTTAAAAGATCTATTTATAAAGATATAATTTTTCTTTCTGAGGTCAAGGGTTCACCTGTGATGACGTCATCAAAATGGTCGCTTTTGCAGGTAAATACGTTCAACTGCTTAAAACTCCATCATAGATTCAAATATTGCAAAACTCAAATATACTATCTAAAAGCTCTTTAAAAGAGCTATTTAGAAAGATTTAATTTTTCTTTCTGAGGTCAAGTTCTCAAATGTAATGACGTCATCAAAATGGCCGCTTTTACACGTAAATACGTTTGTTTAACTCCCCCGAAAACTCCATCATATATTTAAATATTTCAAAACTCAACTATATCATCTGAAAGCGCTTTAAAAGATCTATTTATAAAGATACAATTTTTCTTTCTGAGGTCAAGGGTTCACCTGTGATGATGTCATCAAAATGGTCGCTTTTGGCAGGTAAATACGTTCTTTTAACTGCTTAAAACTCCATCATAGATTGAAATATTGCAAAACTCATATATATTATCTAAAAGCTCTTTAAAAGAGCTATTTATAAAGATTTATTTTTTCTTTCTAAGGTCAAGAGCCCACCTGTGATGACGTCATCAAAATGGCCGCTTTTACAAATAAATACGTTTGTTCAACTCCCCCTAAAACTCCATCATAGATTCAAATATTGTAAAACTCAAATATATCATCTGAAAGCTCTTTAAAAGAGCTATATAGAAACATTTAATTTTTTTTTCTAAGGTCAAGGGCCCACCTGTGATGACTTCATCAAAATGGCCGCTTTTACAGGTAAATACGTTTGTTTAACTCCCCCTAAAACTCCATCACAGATTCAAATATTGCAAAACTCAAACATATCATCTGAAAGCTCTTTAAAAGAGCTATTTAGAAATATTTAATTTTTCTTTCTGAGGTCAAGGTCCCACCTGTAATGACGTCATCAAAATGGCCTCAATGGACGTCATCACAGGTGGGCCCTTGATCTTAGAAAGAAAAATTAAATCTTTCTAGATAGCTCTTTTAAAGAGCTTTTAGATGATATATTTGAGTTTTGCAATATTTGAATCTATGATGGAGTTTTAGGGGGAGTTAAAAGTATTTACCTGTAAAAGTGGCAATTTTGATGACGTCATTACAGGTGGGACCTTGACCTCAGAAAGAAAAACTAAATCTTTCTAAATAGCTCTTTCAAAGAGCTTTCAGATGACACTTTTGAGTTTTGCAATATTTCAATCTATGATGGAGTTTTAGGCAATTAAACGAACGTATTTACCTGTAAAAGCGGCCATCTTGATGATGTCATCACGGGAGTTCATGACCCCTGATCAAGTGTCTCCCGGCGGTTTTTTGTTCTTATATATGTACATAAGCTCTGTACCAAATTTCACACTGGTATCCGGAAGTGAAATATTTCGGCTGTTTTTGTCGCTAACCCCCTTCTTTTTCATCATCAAGGATCATTTAAGTGTTTTTAAGATTTTAATTTCGAAAAACTTCCCCAGACAGTTCAGCCGAATATAATATACACTGTCGGCCCCACTTAAAAGAATAATGTAGGTTCCAAGAAATATTATTTGTTTCAGCGGGGTTCTTTAACATTACATCTATGGCATCGGTTCCGAGATATTATATTCGTATAAGCGGGTATTTGTTTATCCATTATCTGATTAACCAGGGACGACAGTATATATATTCTAAAGTTATCAAATATAGCTCAAAGTTACCATATTTTAAAGTTTCAATTTCAAAAAATTTTCTCAAATACACTTTCCTTCCTCTATTTTCAAAGATAACCTAAACTAGTGTTATTTTGATTCCAGTTTATGTATTGGTATCTTTTCTGGGAAGAACACCCTGTTTCCTAGGCCAGTCATTTAGGGGAGAGTCAATTGCTCCCCCCACCCCTAACTTTCGAAAATCAATGTATTTACATAATGGGTGCGTTTTTTGTTGTTTTACAATGAAATTGCATTATTTTTGCACCCTTTGACACCCAATGGAAAAAGTTGAAATGACAGGCCTGCTTTTACCCTTACATCAATGAAAAAAGCATGAAATTGCGTTTCCAAAACTTTCAATTTAGAAAAAAATCCGGGGCCCCCAAATCGTCCTCTGAAGTTACGAAAGGAAGTCTAAAATCGAGTTTTTACGACTTCATCAGCTAAAAAAAATATATGGGGAGGACATCCAAACTCCTTGCATCCACTTTAAGTCACTCAAAAGTAGCTTGCAATAATTTTTTTAATGCTTTAACTTCACAAAATCTTTGCAAAAACTACACCCTGGTATAGTAGTAACCCCTGTGGCAGAATTTTTTTCAGCTTTCTGCGACAAATTTTCCAGAACCAATTTCGTTCTTCAAGACTAGAATATTCTTCAATAATAAATATATATTCAACTCTCTTACAGAAACACAAGGTGTTTATATTTAAAAAATGTTAACATTAATTCTATAGATTCATTGGGTTTTTTTCTCTGGTGGTTGTGTTTTATTTTTTTTCTTAGCCTTTTTTTTCCTCCCAATCACAAAAATCTTTCTCCACACTGTCTCCCTGATTCTGAGACAATGTCGCAGTGTCAGCAGCTTTCTGCCACAGGGGTGGTATTCTCATTACTTACTAGTGGGTATTAGCTCTGCGCTGCACCACTATTTCAAAAATTACAGCAAAGTGGATACACAGGAAAACTGCTCCATGAAAACATTGTAAAGAGTACCACAAGTAGGGAGTAGGGATGCTGATGCATGAAATACCATCATGGGTCCAAGCAGAGCTGGATTTAGGCATTAGACCACATGGCTAAGGGTGGCAACTTAAGACAGCAATTCTTTGATTAACCATTTAGCACCTTTTTAATCCTGTGTATCTTAAACTTTTGTAAAAAAGATTTTTTGACCCACCTACCCTAGTGCATACATTGGGAGAGTAAAGGGCTTTGGATATTCCCCAAAACAATAAAATATTTCATGAAGAAAATTTCTGAGCCTTCAGACACAAATAAATACCGCACAAAAGGGGAGAGCAGATGAGCTAAAATTTTTGGAGGAAAGAAAAATTGTGAAAATTTCTGGAGGACCTGCCTCTTTTCTAATAACTTAAAATGATGTTTTGTTCGTTAAATTTGAAACAATTTCCCTCCCGTCACTTGTCTAACATCTTGAAAGATAACTGGAAAATGTGTTTTGAGAAGGGAGAGTTCGCAAATGTCTGTTTTTCCCATAACCATCAGAAAGATAATTTAAAATCACATTTTAAAGCTTTAACGTCGAAAAATTTCCCGAAGAGCCCCAAACCCCTTCCTAATGGCCCAAAAATACATTTTCATGACCTTTAACTATTTGAGCAGCTGTGATGCAAAATTCTGATTTTCAATGTTTTACTTGATGAACTTACAGACTAGAATAAAAGGGGAAAAAAAAGTGGGGTAATATAGAAACTTAATATGTATCAAATGGAAATGCACACTATAGTGATAAAAATTGGAACATTTTACACTTCAGCAAAATTAGAACAATTTATTTTAGTTTATTATTTTGTGCAGTAAAATACAGTAGGGTTACGCAGTAGTTTTTGGGCCAATTGGCACAAGATACATAAATTTGGCCGTGGGTTCAAGTTGTTCAAGACGGAAATATTTTCAGCCCCCCCCCCCTCTCCATACATGCGTGCTAAAAGATATATATATATATATATAAATTTATATGTAAATGCTGTTTATTTTAACGACAATTTTGGAATTTGTACTTAATTTGAATTTTTAAGCCTATTAATTTTGCAAACAATATAAAACTAGTTTTAAGCAGGGGGTCAACTAGGGATGCACCGAGTACTCGGTGTCAAATCTGTCAAAAAAGTTGAAAACCTGTCGAGAACGTTAAAAACCTGTCTAAAACTCAAATACAGTGATTATTGAAATTTTTTATAAACATATAAGGTTTCTCACCCTGAAAAATATTAAATAAAAATTTATATATCTTATCAATCAAGTTTAATAAACATTAAATTAATAAATTTAATGAAAATTATTTCTCATTCTTTTAAACTAACTTGTTATGGAGTGAAAAAAAAGTTACAAATATTAAAACTTAAATCCAAATTTTAGAGTAGTTTTGTTTAAATGTTTTAATGACTATCAATTAGTTAACTTATCAATCAAGTTTAATAAAAATTAAATTAATAAAGTTAATGAAAATTAATTAGCCAGAAAGAAAATTGGCCATCAGCAGATACCCTAAATATGATACAAGGAGACGACGCAACACTGGCTGATGCCTCTCGAGCATGACATTCCCCAGCAGAGGATTCTAGTTTTTCTCCAGATTATGATGCTGTAATGAGTACTCGGTAGTAAATATTCGTTACTCGGGCTACTCCGCCAATTTGCCAAGTACTCGGTACTCGGCCAAATTTGAATCAGGTACTCGGCCGATACCGAGTAGTTGTAGAAAATTGAATAGTTCACGACACTAACTCCTATTAATATAGCAGGTTGAAGCTACTGCTTCTGGTTTCTTAAAAAGTAATATAAACTCTTCTCTATTGTTCATTGGAGGAACAAATTATGGGTATACTGCCATCTAGTGAGAAATTTTCATGTTAATTTTGAAAATATTGAAGTTTGTAATGCTTCCATAGAGTAAATCTTTATTTCAATATCCCCAACAGCTTTTAAAAATTATGCAAGTTTAGAGAATTAGAACTAATCAATAATAGATTAATATAATTCCAACTTAATTGATACTTTATATTTATTCATTTAATGTAGTTTCATTTTAAAAATAACTTTTTCCTAAAATTTTTGATAAAATAAATAAAATATTTTAAACAATGCATAAGTTAAATTTAAGGGGATTTTTGTTCTAAGAACTATCATATAGAGGTCCATTCTAATGATCAGTTCATACGTCAGGGTTCGAATTTACTGCTGGTTCATTGGTTCCAAACCAGTAAAATTCCCCTCGAATCACCATAAAAAAAATAAACAATCCAAAGACCACAATTTTTTCTTTTAAGAAAAAAATGTGATTAATGATTTAAGATGGACCAGTGATGTTAACCAATATATATTCCTGTTCACTGGTCGAGAAGACCAGTAAACTTTTGTAATGATTTCTAACCCTGTACCGCTGTATGTCAATGATTTTTTAAAAAACATCTGGTACTCGATACTCGGCAACTCGGTCGAGTAGTGAAAGGCCGAGTACTCGGTACTTGGCTACTCGGCCAAAGTGCTACTCGGTGCATCCCTAGTGTCAACGACTTAAATCAATGGATTAAAATCAGAGATTTTAACTGCAATTGAAATCATTTTCTAACTTGATCCCTAGAAAACTCTCCTTAAAAGTTTTAAATTTCAGCAGTTCTGACTTTTTGTTATTCAGTACAACCTTTGTTCTTGATTTTCTTTCTGGGATTTTTCCTCAGTTGACCATTTTTATCTATTCAAAGTCTTTCTCTTTACTCAACCTAGAAACTTTCAAATTAGTATTTTTTTTTACTTAGCAACCACAGTATTTAGGATTTTTTTCTTAATCAAAAGAATCAGAAATTTTTAAGGTATTACACTAAAATATGGGTCGGCTGAAAAGCGTTGGAAAATTAAGCCTGTTGCTGTTGTATGTGCATGTTTTTAAATTTTAAAAAAGAAACATAAATAAAAATTGCTTCAACCATCAATTTTTTGAAATAAATTTAAAACGTTTACAGGTACACATTTAGGAAAACAAAAAAGCCATTTAAAAATATTCATCAAAAGAAAAGGTTGCAGTTAGTGCAATTTATTTGTTATAATTATACACAAAAACAGTAAATATATAGAATTTTATATACTTTTAGGAGAAACGGGGCAAAAAAAATGGGTAGTTGTCAGATTTTAACAAATCTGATATGTGTCAAATTTTAACAAATCTGATATGTACTTTTAAATAAAAATAATGCTGGCCACATTAGCGGATCCCCCAATAGAAGTCTGAGACTCGAGCCTGGGGCCTTAGAGTGGCACATCCTCAAAACCAAAATTTTTGCCATGGAAAATTTTGAGTTTGAGTGGAAAATGCTCAAAACCCATGGAAACTGATAATTAGCAGAGGATTATAGGTGGGCCGTGGTGGCCTGATTGGTAAGGCTTCGGACTCGTGTCCGGAGGGACCCGGGTTCGATCCCAGCTGATCAAAGATCCACCGTCTTGATTAATGGTGGCTGGGAGGCGTTAAAAATGTTGTGGTCACAAAGTCCTCCAAGTGAAATGATATCTCTGGGGGTGCTGAGCCTAGGGTTTGCTCGACCCTAAGTTCTGGTTCAAAATTAAGAACAGAGCGCTCTTCAGGGCCCTATCCCGGTTAAACCACGAAGCTGTGGTAGGTACGGGGGACCTTGGAGTGTGAAATAAAATAAAAAGAGGATTATAGGTAATGGCTGAAGCCAACAGGTCTGAGAGCTCCCAATAGGGCCCGAACTGCTAATAGTGAGGCCCAGCGCCCACAGTAGTTCGGAGGCCCCCTAAAGACTGAATGGCAGAATTCAGTGGCTGATTTGCAAGCTTGGTGGCAGGGTGTAAAAAAATCAATGATTTTTTTAAAAAAATCAAAAAAATCAGATTTTTTTTATTTAAATCGGATTTTTTTTATTTTTTTTTTAATTAGAAACTTGATTTACAGGGTTGCCACAGGGAAAATGTCACAAAAAAGTAGCAAAAGTCGCCTAAAATTACTAAAAAAGTTGCCTTGAAAATGAAAAAAAGTTGCAAAAAAGTAGCCATGAAAAAAAAAGTTGCAAAGAAGCTGAATAGAAACATGAGACAAGCTAAACTGAATATGAGTAATGCTTTCAAACAAGTTCAAAAATAGACAGGTTTTGAACTGATGCATTAAATTAAAGATACAAATGAGGAAAAAAAAACAAAAGAGTACAATCGAGGTTATTTACTTTACAAGACTGCTACCATTCAAAAGAAAAAATAATAATATACTCATATAAATACAGATAATTTATTCCGAAAATCCATGTTTTTGGTTTTTTACAGAAAAATGATTCTATCTAAGTATTTTCCTTTTGTTCACTAAGCAATTTTAAAAAGTACATCAGCTGATTTTTGAGTGTCCTTTCTCTCTCTCTCTATTTACTAGTTTGACTTTTCCTTCTGACTTTTTAACAGATCCCTTCAAACTTGACAGCTTTTCTTTTTTTTTTTTTTAAACTTTTCTTCATTTTCTTTTTCTAATCTCATTTGCTCTTCTTTCTTTTTCTTCTAGTCTTCAAAGTAGAACTGGTATGATTTGCGTGCACCAAAAGCTAAATTTAAAAGTTCTTTACAGAGCATCATATAATAAGCCTGTCATTCAATACACATCCGACATCAAATATTTATCTTCCGAAAAAACTCTCCTGGATATTGAAGCCCCCCCCCCCCCCCCCGTTTACTTCACTATTACCACGAGACTAAATGTGACTAAAAATAAATGTTACTTTCTCTGACGAAAATTATTAAAATTTGGGTGGCTTAGATGAATTATAATTCTATTAGCTTGACTAGAGAAAAGATAAGATGAGCATATGCTGTGCCGCTTTTACCATTAAAACCTGGCTTATTTGGGACACTGTTTCCGAAGAGGCTCAAGCACAATTCTTTGTTTTTTTGATGCATCCCGATTCAGTTCTTCATCTACTTAGCTGTCATGTGCTGTTTTTGACCCAAGTAGAATTTTTGTAGGATAAAGCGGCGAATCTTTAGTTCGAGCCGTTTTTACAGTTCCTTCATCCTTAAGAAATATAATTTTTCTTGGCCTTTTTGATCGATACGCATGTCTGAATTTGCTCTCCACGAAGTAAAAAACAATGCACTATCATACGAGGGTCAATTTAAAAGACGAAAAATTAGCAAAGTGATTTCATTTCCAAATTTCGGCTTCCAAACTTTCGCTTCTTTTTTACACGAGAACTACAGAAAGTTAGGGAGTTTGATTATTCATTCAGCAATCCCTGCACCTTATAGTCGAAGCAAAAAGCCCCACCTTTCTTCCAACAATTACCTTTCAAGAGATATTTGCTTAAAATCCGACTTTTGTCTAAACTTTTGCAACAGCAAAAAAATATGTCTTTTGTAATTTCCGATTTTCGTTTCGGTTATATTTTTAAAAACTCCAGACACGTATTTGGGACGGGACAATATTATCTACCCGCAGTAGAAATTTGAAAGCATTTCGCTGAAGTTTTCTTTTTATTCATATATTTGCATTTTGTCTAAAGTATTGCATCTCACTGTAGCTGCCCTGTGCCCAGTCGAGGTTGCTGCAAAGATCTGCACTGTATAAGGTTTCAGCTTCTGGAAAAGCTCAGATATCGGCAACGTACGAAGTATGCAAATCAGTTCCATACAAGATCAACTTTCGTTTTCGTATCACTTAAGCCAAGCCCAATTTGTTGATTGGATGTGGATTGGTGCAGCCCATAATGTCATTTAGGGAAGGTTTTATTCTTGAAATGGAAATGATTTAAAACCATGGGTGAAAGAAAATCTCCAGGTGTTTCAAAAGAAAACTAACGTTGGGGGGGAAAAGTCTCCAAAAAAGCAGATTCAGTGAAGAACAGTAGCTTTTTGGCCTGTTTTTGCATAAAAAAGTAGCTAAAGTCGCCTTGTGTCCAAAAAAGTAGCAAAAAGTAGGCAATGCAAGGCATAGAAAATTCATCTTCTGTTTGGTTGTTTTTGTTTTTTCTTTTCATTGAAAGTATATCACACACATTCTATCATGTCCCGCCCCCCTCAATTCACTCTTTGCAACACCTGCCCTTCACCTGCATGTATTTACTTTATTTCACATATTAGACAACAAATAGCACTACTTGTGCATACATATTATTTGCACTGCAACCTTCCAGCATCTGTGGAGTGGGGATGAGTAGGATTACTTTTCCATTTGATTTATTAGATAGAAATCAAAGCTCTAAAAGAAAATGGTAAAAATAATGAAATTGGATTGTCCAACAGAATTTTTTTAGGATTAAAATAAAAAGCGATTTAAATCAAAGATTTTTTTAAAAAAAATCAATTGATTTAAATCAATTGATTTAAATCATTGACACCCTGCTTGGTGGCCCGTCAAAATGCATTTTTGAAGGCCCCTTTGTCTATTTGAACACTACTTGAATCATTTATCATGTGTTTTTGAACTCCCTCCAGGGCTTCTATAGTCATGGGCCCCCCACAGTTGGGGCATGGTAAATCCACTACCTGCAGAATGAATAAAAATTCTTGTTCAAGGAAGTTTTTCAATTAATAAATCATTATTTCTTTAAAATATATGTACTGTTCGCATAGCTTTAATGCTACCTAGTATGCCATGATATGCCTTTAAAAAAATTTAGGTCCCTTAAAAATATGGGGCACCAGCCCTAGGTCTGGGGCCCAAACTTTCTAAGGAGGAGGGCTTTTCCCTAGGGCGGCTCAGGGGGCCGGGCCCCTCCCAAAATAAAGATAAATTAAAGTAAAGCTTAATTCGGTCAGTGCTTTGAACACAAATCATTTCTGTGCTTTTACCTATTTAAAAAAAATGAGGAATCAGTCTCTTCCAAGGCAGGTCCAGGATGAGAGAGTAGCCTGACCGCAACTTTTGATCTTTTCACCAGTGTGGAAGTAAAAAAGAAAAAAAGATGATTTTGGGTCCCACATTTATATCTTCATTTTGAGGGCCAGTAACTCAGGTAGAACTTCAGCTTCAGAGGGCAACACATTCAAGTGTGGATAGCATGATAGCAAATGGGGATCATGACCCCTTTGACAATACCAAAGACATTCTAAAATTCCACCTCCTTAGACCTTCAATCATGGAAAATTTTCAAGTAAGAGCATCTGATTCCTACTGCCACCCACTCCCCACCCCAATGTCATAAAAGATAACTAAAAATTGCATTTTTACAACTTTAATTTCTAAAAGTTTCAGAAGGACAGCTCCTTATCCACCTTTTCTCCAATAATTTGGTCAATAACCGAGCATGGCAATTTAGGAATTTAAAATTACATAAATTTTCGGTGGAGATCTCTTCCCTCCAATTTACTTGTTTCTAACGAATTCAAAGATAATTTTCAAACGTGTTTTCAAAAAAGAGAGCTCCCGAATTTGTCACCTTTTTCGCTATTTTTTTCTAACAGTTTAAAATATCATTTTTGAGCCTCATTTCCTGGGAGAGCCCTCAAAACTTTTGTCTTTAACTACCATTACCAATCCAGCTCATTTCTGGAACTTTAATTTCCAAAAACGCCTAGGTAGGGAGAGTGTGCCCTACCCTTCATCACCTTTCAGCAATTTATAGCATTTTCAACTCCAATGTCATCATCACATTTAGTGTCCAAATCAAAATATATTTTCAAATTCATCGGCGGCCAAAATTTGACGAAGAAATGAAAAAGGAATATTATGACAATGTAAATCAAGGGTATGGTTGCAAAACTGATCAGTCATACAATAAAAACATGCAAGACAAAGCATATAACTTGAGTACAACTAACTGGATGTGTGGTTAACTTAACACATGCAATTTCCTCATCTTGAAGTGCACTTCATGAGCCTCCAGGACATTTGCCTTACCGTGCTAAACACAAAAGACGTATCTGCATTTTTTCCCAAAATTGAGTTATCACCACCAGGTAGCCCTTTGTGAGGTATTTTACCAAAATACAAATTATATAGTCATTTGAGAATGAGAAATTTTTTTAAAAAATTCTGAAAAAGTTTCCTCCGAATCAAATACATGGTGGAACAAACTTTAAAGAGTTTTATCTCAGTTTGAGCTCGACTGCAGATACCACTTTTGCGCTTCGCACAGCAGTATAGTTCTGTCACTTGCTTATAAAAATACATATTCTAGTTTAAAATGCGCTCACACACGTTTCCGGCTGACCCTCAGCGCACACAGATATTAGATCAAAAAGTGTTTCTGTACATACAAAAATGGCTATTTTTCGTCCGCACTGAGGATTGGCCTTGCAACTAACGATCGATTTAAGGAATATATATTCAGCGAAACTTGACCGTCCTCGACAGGATAACCCAAAGTTCAGCTATAAAATTAAATATATTTAGATTTGGACACTAAATGTGATGATTTAATGGTAAAGAATACTCTTGTTGATGCTCAACATGCAGAGATAATTGAATTTTGAAAAATGTGGATTTCGGAAAGTTTCTACGTTGGGCTAAACTTTACGAACATTTCCAGGTCCAAAAGGAAAAAATAGGTGTCTTCTGAAATCTTTAGAAAAATCCAGAATAAAAATTTTACCAAAATCAAAAATGGTGTACATCTGAACACCCCATTTCTGCTCAGTTCTTATAAAAACTACCTCTTAATAATTGTTCTTTTCGAAACAATGGTTCATGACATTATAACTAAATGCATGGCTTCTGCATCTTTTGTTTTATCGGCTGAGGCATTTGCACTAATATTTTGAGTCCTCCATATTTTCAAGTACTCTTGAAAGCATTTCCTTTGTATGATATGCTTGCATTTCTCGGATAATTCTTTGACCACAAGGGGGGAAAAATATTTTTTTTTCACCACATGTCAAAAAATATTATTAAAGTAAAAACAAAACAGAGAAAGAATTTTTTTTGCTGATTTAAGGAAAATAATTTTCTAAGACTGATAACAATAAACAATGTTTTTATAACGAAAAACGATGGTTTTATATATAGCGTACTCATACTCAATCGGACGGGACTTATTAACCTTTTGGATCCGGGCTGTTTTTTAGAAATTTTTCTTTCGACCCAGGTAGTACGACAGTTGAACCAGATTTCTTTTCCATTGAAAAGAGAAGGTATAAACTGTCGTACCAGATGTATGAAACCTTGAAAAAATCCCCGGCTTCAAAGGGTTCGAGTGAAAATCTCAACCTTGTCTTCCAAAAAAAAAAGACTTATGGTACAGCATGTGTACCGCTCGGCTCCTAAAGGTTAATTCTGATAACAAACGACTGATAACAGTAACCGTGGTCACATAAAGCGGCATCCACTGTGTATTCTCAACATAATAAACCTTTCATATACTGTAAAATCCTGAAAATAACTCCCCCTATTTTCAAAACTAAACTGATAAATTTCAGGTGGGGGGGGGCGGGGGGGGGGGGGGGTATAATCGAGATTTTTTATACAGTATATTCAGGAAAAGAGAAATTTCACTTTTTTCCAAAAAAGTGGAGGGGGTTATAATCGATGGGGGGGGGGGTACTTTTGGGATTTTACGGTAATTATTTAAATTCAAGAGTTTGTATAGTTGAGAAAGAAATTTTTACTTATGAAACTGCTTTTTTTAAAACAATTGTTTTCATGTATTTATTTTACTCCTCAGGTTCTGGCCATATTCAGTCTTGTACGCATGTTCATTTTGGTTAAAAATTTTCATCACAAAACGTGTTTCGATTTTGTAAAATTTTGATGTAAGTTTAATTTGCTGCCCGCTAAATTTCGAAGGAATTTCCTTCTTTGCTACACTAAAATAAACTTCTTTAATATATTCAACTTTATTCTTCCCCCAAAATCAAACCAATTCAATGAAAGATAAAAATATAACGTAAATCCTTACACTATATTGTAATTATTCCAAAACAAAAGAATAGCAGTTTGTTTCACAATTCAGACTAAAAAAAGAATACAACTTAATAACAAAATGCAGTTTTCAGTTCTCACACACATTACAGGTTTTGTAAAATAATTATCTATATACATAAAAGACAACTTTTGAAAACGTATGTCCGGGGTAATCTTCCAAACTACTGGACCGATTTTAACCATTTTTTCACCGTAGATAGCTACAGTAACAGGGAGCAGGATAAGCTATAATTTATTTCTAAAAAGCTTACTTTAAAAAAGTTATTATGGAAAACAGTTAATTTTATGTCATTTCCCCATTAAATGATTAAATTTTCAACCCATTGTTGCAAAAATTTGGTGCCATGCAGCAACAATATTGATTGTAATCATATTGAACATTTTGAACCAAGGCTTCTCTGGAGTAAGTATGGAATTTATTGCCTTCTAAGGATTTTTATATTTATCTGAGCCAACAATCGCTAACAGGTGAAATAAAAAAAAATGATTTTGGCAATAGTTAGAGAATAGAAAGTGTTTATAGTCAAAAAAATTTCTAAATTAGGTACATAAGATGTTTTCACCTCACCAATGTTGTCACGAGGATAGAAACTAATAATGGTACTTATTTAACGAGTAATATTTGGAAATGGTTAATTTCAGTGCGATTGATACTGTAAATATATATTTATTTTAATATACCAAGCTTATAACATTTCCTATTTGCTCAAACATTATTTGTAGCTTGCTATTTTTTTTAGCTTGCATTATTTTTTTATAGTTTATCCATAACATAGCCATTGTTTACAGAAGTAGCCATTATGTTTATAGATATGCACTTTAGTGTTGAGAAATTTATGAATGAGTTTCACTAAACCACCCTACACCCACAGAAACCCGGGCAGGGCCGGGTACCCGGCTAGTCTATATACATAAATGACAACTTTTTGTATGTATGTCCGGGGTAATCTTCCAAACTACTGGACCGATTTTAACCATTTTTTCACCGTAGATAGCTACAGTAACAGGGAGCAAGATAAGCTATAATTTATTTCCAAAAAACTTAGTTTTAAAAAGTTATTATGGAAAACAGTAAATTTCATGCCATTTCCCCATTAAATGATTAAATTTTCCACCTATTGTTGCAAACATTTGTTGCCTCGCAACAACAATATTAATAGTAATCATGATGAAAATTTTGAACCAAGGCTTCTCTGGACTAGGTATGAAATTTAATGCTTTCTGAGGATTTTTATATTCATCTATGCCAATAATCGATACCGGGTTAAATAGAAAGAGAATTGATATTGGCAACAGTTAGAAAATAGAAAATGATTTTTTGGAAAATCACACAGATAAAATAAACAACGCATTAAAGTTTGATTTCACATTCTCCTTCACACCCAGTTAATCAACCACATGGTCACAAAAAATACCTTTGAGAAATAGGATTCTATTAATCCTTATAAGCTTAATTGAAAGTCATATCTTTATTTTCTTGGGTTTGGCATGTTGCATTTAAACGCGTGCGATGCCAGGCACATCAGCTAGTATTTAAATATAACAACTGAGAATAATTATACTGTGCATGATATTAGTTTATGAAAGGATGCAAAATAAGATATCATTAACCAATTTTTGATTTTTTGATGCTGAACTACTGAAAAAGGACTTTGAAAAGAAGAAATTGTGTAAAAATGTCACACATTACGGTGGAATCGCCCAAAACACGCCTGTTCAGAATTTATTTGTATTTTTTTTAGGTATATATTCTGAAAAATATTCCAGGTTACTTCTAATTGTTATTGTAGAATTATGTCAATGACATTTTCAAGTTGCTTGGGGAAAAGGAGAAATAACTCATTTCAGTTTATTGTTTTGTAATTCACAAGAAAGGCTTCGGTGTCGTTAAAAATGAATTCGTGGCTTCGTGAATTCAATGGCTAATTACTTAAGATCTTTATGTGAAGCGAAATTTGGAAAAAAGATCGGATTGTTCACTGTTTGAGGACTAAGTACTATTCACCTAAAATAAACAATGTTTTCATGTCACTTAAAATATGAAACCAAAAAAAAGGAATATAAAGCCCAGTTACAATTTTTATACTAGAAATCAGTAACCCAAGTAGCACACTTCGCTTTTTAAAGGTTGTAAAATGGCTATACGTTGTAACAACGGATTAAAAACGTTTAAACGTTTTTTGTGCTACCTGGGTAATATTATGCACCATATGATGTGGAATTAAGCAGAAAAAGTAACAATAGTTTCGCACATTAAAGTACGGATTTTTAAAGCAGCAACGCTGAGACTAATGAAACGATTAAGCACGAAGAACGATCACTACGACTACGACAATTGATATTTTGGCCAAACGTCAACAATTTGTTAAAATATATTTTCTTAATCACTTCGATCTTCAATGCAACAGATCAATAAGGACGTCAAACGCTTCTTTTTGGTTAAACGTCAAATTGCTTTAATATTCAATTAGGCCTACTCATTAGCAATTAAAACAATAACACTGCTATCATTTTTTTCGGACAAATAATAACATCATTACGCAAAATAATTGAAAATATCATTCAGATATTCTTTTTTTTTTTTGATAGCTGCAATATGAATTACAAAGTCGGAAAGCGAATCGACCAGGTATGTAGCAATCAAGTGTGTGACATGACTAATTACATTCGGGTAACTAATTTTATATGAATTTTATTTCTTTGATTGTGTTGAAAATTAACTGTTTCTTAAACATTTAAACGAAAAAATTATCCGGCATACAAAATGAAAGCTTTATTACAAAATCGAAGGCGATAATTGTCAACTAGACGGGTTTATGTACCATTATGAATTAAAAAAAAAAAAACAGTCTAACTGGCCGCAGTGAGTTAAAAATATGGATAAAAACGAATTGCGGTTGATGAAATAATGTATGTTAGGAAGTTTTTAACATAGCTGTCCATCAAAGGGTTCCGTGTATGGAGTAGTTTCCGTCAAGCAGAGCTCCGATTCGCCGAACATGGAACGTCACCATAGCACATTCAGCTGCGAGGGTTAGGATCAGTGCTCGCGCAACCGCCATAGTAAAAATCGCCACGGGACGTAGAATAGCTCTAGCTGCTGGCGCCACATTAGCGATGAGCCGAGTCTTACTAGGCTTCTCTTACCTAGCGGTGCTTATGATACCACGAGATAAGAAAAGCAAGAGATCACTTACCTCTAATATGATTCTTTATTCTTGGACAATGATGTTTTCCAAAAAAGCCAGCGACGATGTCGGGAGACAAAAATGTCGGAAAAGCCAAACGAAGGTCAGGTAACAATCGCGATGTTTTGTGTCTCCGCTTGTTTTTCTCCCCGAACTCGAGCTGCTACCGCCAGCTCGATTATGCACTGGGGACTAATTACACAAGAGTCTTCCGATCGAGTTGGCGATATTCCTGTGAATTGATCGGCGATCTTAAAAACCACATAATCCTTTGCTTTTGTTGTGGGTACTTAGGTACTGGTACTGGTATTTAGGACAAGTATTCTAATAGAATATCCGAAATTGTTTACTTCCGTATCAGCTGACTACGGCCCTCTCGTCACATCAGACTAACTCAAACAATTTTATACAACATGGCGTTCCCTCTTTCTCCCTCTCTCTCTTTACTTCGTCTCGTCACACACACACACACTCGACTCGGTGTGCACGGGGTTTTCGCTAAAAGTAGCACGGGCGAAGTAAACAATTGTTTATTGTAAACATCTTTGCTTTCGATGATTGGATGAAGTGCGGGGGGGTTATGTTCTATGGGATTCCAGTTTCGGAGTAGCGCCGGTGTAATCAAACTATGCAGCAGCGGCTGTGTGGTACTGTTGGCATGGTAACCGGCGGATCGCGGTGGAATCGGTGGTCCGCAGACATTCGGAGAGGTATATACACCGATGGTGTGAGTGTGAGGCCATTTGGTAGCGACTGATTAATGACAAAGACGTCATTCAGCGCGTCTTGGCTCCCCCAGGGGTATTGCTGTGTCTCTCTCTGCGCGCCCGTACCTTGCGCCTTCAAAAAAAGGGGGGGAGGAGGGAATAAGAGCATTCTTGAATCGAGGAGGAATTCGCGCTTATTAGATAATTTTTTGTTTCTGTAATTTCTGTCTCTTTTTTTTTTTTTCTTTCTCGATTTTTAATGGAAAGTCTTTATCTTCGTCAGGGGCGCACGCAGGATTTAACTTAAGGGGGGGCTAATTTCTGACATCAAGCACCCCTACCCCTTTTATATTCAGAGGCCATTGGATTAAAATTTTGAAATCGCGAAAATACTAAACTTTAATAGATTACCTTCCCCCCCTCTCCCCCCCCCCTTCTTTCTTTTTATTTATTTTTTCCGGAATAATAGTATAAAGCTTTGCTTTTTTGTTTGGAACCTCTCTTGCTTCTGCTAAATTTTATGTGAATTTTTTACTTATTTATCAAATTGTGTTTATGTAAGAAAATAAATGGTAAATACTATGAGGATCTTCCAACCTTAGTGAAGATGAGGTGATTAATGCACTCTAGCGTTATGATACGAATCAAGACCATTACTATTAGAAACAAAGACATAAAATGGAATATTCAAACATACTGATTGGGGGTTCATGGGTTCTCCCCGAAGAAAATTCTGAAAAGTGATTCCAAAAAAACAAAACAAAAGTTAGACAACTTTTGGTCATGTTAGGGAGATTTGAGACTTGCCGGCCCTCATCTAATATTTTTTCAGAATTTGATGCCATAAAAACGTTATTTTTGCACGCCATTTTTGCAATTGTTTGGGGTGAGGTTTAGGAATGTTTCTACATTAAACTTCGAAAAGCGCAATTTAAGACGACATTGGTTAATCTTAGGAAGAGCACGAGTCAGGGGCTCTCTTATTGTAAATTTTCGAAATTGATATCCAAAAAACACCATAGTAGGCCCTCTTAGAATATGTTAGGAGAATGAATTGGGGTTTTGGAACTTTTCACTAACGATTTTTTGATGTTGAAATTCCAAAAACGAAATTTATAACTATCACAGTTAATCTTTGGAAGAATGGGGCTCGACCGCTCTCAACCCGAATTTTTTCAAAATTGATGTCTAAACAACGCAATAGCATCTTTGATGATGTTAGAGGGTTCGGTTTTCTCCTATGAATGCTTTTTGTCGAAATTAAAGATCCCAAAACACAATTTTAAACGATTTTCGAGATCTTTCCTAGAACATTTTTTGAAATTGAAGTTTTAAAAATGTCATTGTAGACCATCTTTAATGACGTTATGGGAATGGATGGAATGTGGAATTCTCCACAGGATATTTTCCCCGAGACTGAGCTTAAAGAAATGCGGTTCCATTGTTGTCGATGTTAAGAGTTCGGAGGTCTTCCCCAGAAAAGTTTTCAAAATTTGAAGTCTTAAAAATGTGGTTATAGTCCATTTATATGTTGCCTTAGCGATAGGATTCATGTACTCTACACCAGCAGTTTTTCGTAAATAAAGTTCCAGAAACGAAATTTAAGACCTTTAATATTTTTATTCCAAATCAAAATGGAGAAAATAGAAAAAGATTTTTCAGTTAACTATTTTGGATTTCTGTACTGAAATTTTTAATTTCCTTCCGTCTTCATTGGTTAGAAGTACAATAGTTTGTGGTTTGAGTCTGTGCTTGTGTAAGTTTTTTTTTTATTATTATTAATTTGTTTATTTTGCAAAGATATTCTTCGGTCACTTTTTTTTTTTCCTCTCTCTCTTTTGTTCTTCCTTTTATTTCAATACCATTTTATATTCTTTATAATCTGTTTTAACTTTTTATCTGGTTTCTTGTTTCTCGAGCATGTTTCTCAGAAAATCAGTGGCGGACTAATCATGTCGCAATTGCTCCCTCTCCCCCTCCCCGGCCATAGGGGGCTTTTATGAAATAGATTCAAAAAATGTACATGAAAAATGATTTATAGAATTCTGTTTTTGACAGAAAGAAGCTTTAAAAATTTCATTATGACGATCCTTCAAACCTATAATTCGCCACCGAGAAACATCATGATTTTCCATGACAAATCCTCGAAATTAAAATTATTTTGGTTTTGAAGGTGAGACGCTCTGTGATTTGAAGTTCCATGCTTTGCTGAGGCCCCATTCTCGTGCCTCATGCGTCTGTACATGTACAATGAATGATTTAATTGAAAACAATGCCTTCGTTTCTTGGAAATTGTAGATGAGGGGGAGTACGGAGCGGTCTTTTTTAAGTGAGAATTTACCCACTTTCCCCTAGACTTTAAGAAAGACAAGGTATATGTTATACTTGTGCGTATTGTTATTTCAATTGGATTCAAAGCGTAGTATATATTGAGTTATTAAGGACTTGAATCTTTTCTGACACCGTGGAAAAATTTTAAATGTCGTTGATGCCTAAAACCTTCAGTCCAGTTTTTTCATAGGGGGAGCTTAAGCCCCCAAAGCCCCCTCCTGGGTGCGCGCCTGATCTTCGTTCTTCCCATGCGCGGTCGAAATCGACTGTTTTCTTAAGCAGGGCTTTTCGTGTTCGATAAAAATTTCAAGTTTTGTGTGATGCGCCTATTGAAAAAGTCAAACTGCAGGTGCGTCTCATTAAACTTGGAAAGAGTTTAAAAATTTAATTTTTGAAAAAAAAAGGAAAAGCTTAATTTTTAAAACTGCATTTAATTGAATTGAAACATATCTATGTGAAGGAATTTCATAATTCTATCACATGGTGCGTTCAAACTAGAAAGTAAGAATCAGAAGGTGAAGATGCATTTTCATTGGTCACGAGGGAAATAAACGTGCAGCATGTGCTGATAAACACATCAAGAATCTACACATTTTTTGAACCTCTCCCCCCCCCCCCTACACACACACATACACACGGCAAGCACTCATTTTTACTCCATCTTTTCGCATAAAGTCATAGGCTAATTTATTTTGTCTCAAAATAATCAAACCAACAGTAGGGGGTTCATTGTTTAAAAATATTTTGACCTCCCCCTTCTTCCTTTTGTCATAAGTATCCAACTTCACCAGGGGCGCCCATATCACAGAGTGTTGCGAGGGGCAAGACCTAGAAGTATTTGTAAACCCTCGTTTATCGTCAAGCTTTACTTGGGACAAGAAAGCGCAATATTTAACGTTCAAATTAATGATATCGTGCCTCTACATAGATGTTAGTTTATCTTTATGCACGGACGATTTTCTTAATAAAAAGAAAAAAACTTGCTCAGCGATTGTTCTTTTAAAATTTAAAAAAAAAAATTAAATATTTCTGTTATTTTATCTCGGAATACGTCCCGAAAGTTGCATCTTAACAAATTTAGATGTATTTAAAACATACCAGATTTGTTCAGTGATCAAAAGAAAAAAATACCTCATCTAACACTAATCTTTTTTATTTTTTGCTCTGTGATATCAAACATGAGATCATCTTGTAAAAAAATATATGAGTAAAATTATACTGTAGACCAGTGGTTCTCAACCTTTTTGCAGCTACCGCCCCCTTTTGGGTCGAAAATTTTTTCAGCGCCCCCTTTGCCGAAGGACGTAAAAGTGGAAGAGTGGGGGAAGGGGAGTAGTTTTTTGACGGGTTTAATTCTATAATTTTTCCCAAACAGACAATTGAAAACTGACTATAAAATAAAAAAAAATCGCGCTTTTTTTTTTTCTTTAAGATAATTTTTAGAAAAAACGGGCATTTTTCCTCCTAAGAATAGCTGTGCCAGTAAGAACCAAGTACCTAGAATATGTCCATTAAATGAGTGAACAATTTTTAAGATAAATAAGAACAACACGGTTTGAAATAAAAATGCACCGTTTTCAACATTTTGTTTTAAAACCAAAAAAATATGAAAATACACTACGTTCAAATAGTTACTGCACCGTCCGATCCCAAACAGTCTTGCTTTTATTTACTTGCAGCTATGCAATACGCATGCCTTATTTATTTCGTACGGATATAGGATTTTACTGCGGTAAAGCAATAACAAAGCCGTTCATTCTATTTTTCCCAGGAGGGACAAAGACTTGAACCTATGGCCCGTACCTGTCCACTTTAAAGATTATAAATCAAATTTTAATTTAAAAAAGATGGTAGAAGTTGAATTTACAAATCACGAGATAAGTTCAATTCAAAGAAATTCTATTTGATTAATTTATTTCTTTGAAGGAGATAGATAAGATAACAAAAGTTATAAGTATGCCTTTAGCAATATCAGAGTAAAAACAGTAGTGAAATATCGGGGATATCCCCCGAAATTTGTTTTGAAAACTTTAAAATGCGGTTTCTTTAATTTTAGATTTCGTGGCGTTGAAACTTAAGTTCAGATTCCACCCCTTGTGAAACATTCAAAATTGACGTAATTTTAGGCAATTTTTGGTAACATTAACTGAGAAGAAATAGGTCTCTTATAAAAATTTTTCATAATTGAAGTTATTTAAAGGCTAAGTTTAGTAATAGCGAGTTAGAGCTCCTTCCAACGCTCTCCAAATTTGAAGCATAAAAAATGCAAAATTTAAACTATGGTCAAGGTTCGAGAGTTTTCTCCGGAATTTTTTTTCACATTGCACCGAGAAAAATGTGATTGCTACCTATCTTTGATGTTGTAGGGGGGATGCTCTAACGACATAAAAAGTCGGTCAAGTTATGTAGCTCTCAAATTCAAGTGTTATTGGCAAATTTTAGGCTATCCTTCATGGTGTTAGGAGAAAGATCAGGGTTCGGGAGATATCTGCAGAAAATAATTTTTTGAGCTATCCCTTGGTAATGTAAAAGATGAGGGTTTCCTGCCACCCCCACATAAAACATGTCCTCACAATCACATTTGAAAATTTACCCACCGCCCCCTTACCGCCCAAAATCTGTCCACCGCCCCCCTGCCGCCCAAAATATGTTCACCGCCCCTCAACATCTTCCCACCGCCCACAGGGGGGCGGTATCGCCCCCGTTGAGAACCACTGCTGTAGACGAAGGAAAAGCCCAATCTATCCGAATGAGAGATATAACAAGGGATTACTGTGTTTCGATATCTAATCGCCAAACTGAAGCTGTATCAGTGGACGCCGATAAATTGAATCAGTGGTTAATTAAATCAACCGCTTTAATGAATCAAATCGTCAAAAACAGAGCAAAATCCAGCTTTATTGAAGAAGTCGCTTTTTGAAGCAAAGTTGTTAGAAACAAACGTGTTTTATTTTATCGACGGACACTATATCTAGTTCAGTGTACGAAAAAGGGACATATGCACCCCCCAAGATTTTGATGTAGTATTATCAGACAGCTGGGCTAAGTTTTGGAAATAATCAGTGAAAATTATGAAGTCCAAAATGGAAGCAGAGATCGAAAATTGATAGTTGGAAAAGAAAAGGTAACTTTCATGGAAATGGGTGCATGCGCTTTAGATATTTTGTGATAAAAAATACTTGATGGGAAACCACCCAATATTGTTACATTATATTCTTCTTCTACAATTAGAAGTGAAAAGCGATACTATTTTAGATGGTGTGGGGTTGTGTAACGTCTGAAAAGGCAGTTCAAATAAGATCGAATAAGAACTTTAATCCTATCTTTCTCGGATACATTCGCAATGAATATTTCTTCGAGTTTAGAAAGTGAGAATCTTAAAAATATATCCATTATTCTTAAATGATATTAATTTTTGTAATTTTTGTCTTTTAACTTCGTAAAAAAAGGTTTCGATTTTCGAGGTTCCAATTAAAAACTAAAATGCACAGTAATAAACGGTAAAACAAGAAGTTCTGTCAAGAACTAAACGAGCATACTTTCCCGTACATCGACATCGGCATTCTAGCATCTGATCAATATTCTCTTGATTATCTGAGACTGAAAATTATGTCAAACATACCTTTTAGCACTTAAAGCTGATTTCTAAAAGCAAACTGTACCACTCTCATCAGCTAAAATAGACACGTAAAAAGTAAATAAACCGATAAATAAAGTTTTGTCGCACCTTTAAAGAATGTAACTGTTATAGTTCTTCCGTAGAAAAATTCCTCAGTCGTTTTCAAAAAAAAAAAAAAAGTAAATAAAAGTACAAAGAACATCAAAACACATTTTATCAAAGAAAGAAAGAAAGGAAAAAAAAAAAACTCGTTCGTTGATAAAATATCTCGAATTTCATTTTTAATCCGTTGCCAGTTGTTAAATATAAATAAAGAATAAAATGCACTCGTGAATGAAACATTTTTGTTACAAAAATAAATCGTCTGCCAAAAAAAAAAAAAAATAATAATAATAATAAAAATAAATAAATAAAATAAGACAAATAAACAAAAAATCGTCTGCACAGTCCGTCATTTTTTTCTGAGCCGCTTTGCGGAGATGATTGCGGAGTCAGAGTCGGAATCAGAGATTACTCATTAAACAACCACCTCACAAGACAAAGCTTCCCGCCTGGCAGGACTGAAAACAATTTAAAAGAACTATCCATACAGGTCAGTTGTAGTTTGGCACAAACTTGGCGGGAAATCTCGATATCATAACTTTTTAAGGCTGAGTATTTAAGGTTTTCTTGGCGGGGGGATTTTTTTACAACACTGTTATTTTTGGGGAGATTTAAATAATATGCGTTCATACCGCTACATTCATACCTTTCAAGATTCTAAGATACCAAGAGAATGATATTCAATAAATACTTTTCGGTATTTTCTTTTCTTAAAGAAACATTTATTTTAGATATTCGAGCAAAAATGCTGCCCCTAAAATTTGCCGCCCGGAGAGGAGTCCTGATTGTACTGCCTTTATGCCTCCCCCCTCCGGGCCCCAAAATATCTATATAGCGGCTCTACTTGCATCTAATAAGAAGAGACATAAAAGCGTCATTCTATAAAAAATTTAATTCATGCGTTTTTGGTAGTTTGAACTAGTAAAAAATTATTTTTTACTAATTGTCTCTGTGCTTCGTTGACAAAAGTTCTCTTTTTTTTTATTCATGCATCAGGTATTAATTTCATTACGATTTGCAGCAGCAAATTTAATTGCTTGGTTTTGTAATACGTAAACGTATTAGGGCTGTAATAACTTCCTCACAATAACAAATATAGTTTTCCTAACTATCACTACGTCCTTTTTATGTTGTCGTTTCAATAATAATAATAATAATAATAATAATAAATAATTTACAATGCTTCAAAATCTAGCAACAACTCATGATTGTAAAATAGTTTTTTTTTTCCTTTTCATTTTCTTCTTTTCTTTTATTTTTTAAATCATTATTTGTATTTATTTATTTACTAGCTATCACCCGCGGAACGTCGCTTTAATGCCCATTTCGTACAATTGTCTTGTTTCTCTCTTCATCTAGCTTTCACCCGCGGAACGTCGCTTTAATGCCCATTTCGTACAATTGTCTTGTTTCTCTCTTCATCTATTTGCAAATTTATCGCAAAAAAGAAGTCGTGCCTCATTAGGTGGGCAGTGGAAAGAAACTGCGCACAAAATCTAAAAAAAAAAAAAAAAACACTGAGAGCTTATTTTTAAAAAGTTTGAAGATGTATGTAGGGGCTAACTCTGAATAGACCATCTGAACTGAAATATTGTTAGATTGTTGAACCGCCTCGCCTCCAAAAATTTACAATGTGGCCCTTGAGGAAAAAAAGGTTGGACTCCCCTGCTGTAGAACATTGATAAATTTGACTTTTCCGTAGTGACTACGTGTAATCCACTAGTTTGGTTCAGCTGAGAACCGCTAGTGTGGCCTTAGTTCAGCCTGTAAAACGAGTACCACTGCAAGGACAGTGATGATGCCGGGAAAATGCCATTAAGGGCGACTAACTGATTCGTGCGAATGCGAAGCATTCGCGCTCTACAGCACAAATTAACCGTCCAGCACAAAGTTCCGTCCAGAACGAAACGAGTCTACTTTCCCGTACAGCAACATCAACATTCTGGCATCTGATAAATATTCTCGTAGGACATTTGAAGTTCAGAAAATTAATTTAAGCTATTATAATTTCTATTCTGAGAAATTCTAAGGGATTGATTGGCAGAACTACACTTTAAAAAAATGACTATTGTTTTTACAGTATAGTAGAGCTTATTTTATAGTAATAAACTGTAAAATTGCTAATTTTATAGTAATAAATTGTTAAATTGCTAACTTTACTGTAATAAACTGTAAAATTGTTAATTTTGCAGTTTATTACCGTGCATTTTTAACCGACTTCAACAAAGGAGGAGGTTATCAATTCAAAGCGTATATTTTTTTTTTTGTTTGTTCGCACATAACATCTGATCTACTGAACCGATTTGGACGATTTTTTTTTAATCGATAGGAGATGGTGTAACTTAGGTACCATGTACTCATATGACGATATTTGTTCACTAGAAAAACAGTTATTATGGAAAACAGTAAATTTCATGTCATTTCCCCATTAAATGATTAAATTTTCCACCCATTGTTGCAAAAATTTGTTGCCTCGCAACAGCAATATTAATAGTAATCATGATGAAAAATTTGAACCAAGACTTCTCTAGAGTAGTAAGTATGAAATTTATTGCTTTCTGAGGATTTTTGTATTCATCTATGCAAATAATCGATACCGGGTTAAATAGAAAGAGAATTGATATTGGCAACAGTTAGAAAATAGAAAATGATTTTTTGGAAAATCACACGGATAAAATAAATAGCGCATTTAAATTGGATCTCACGTTCTTCTTCACACCCAGTTCTACCGTATGATCACAAAAATTAGCTTTAAGAAATATGATTCTACTGGGCTTAGTTGAAAGCAGTGGATGGAAAAACTACATATTTTTCGTAGCGAACTACAACTACAACTACTTTCTTATAAATGTAGTTAACTACAGCTACAACTACTTTTTTTTAATGTAGCGAGCTACACTACTTTTGAAATGTAGTTGCTACTTCGCTACTTTTAAAAAAACAAATAAATAACAAGAATACACCGTTTGAGGATCGACCGAAAAAATTCGAAAAGTGGTTTAGATTAAAAAATTAGCTCATTCGAATATGGAATAGAAATAGGAATTGTCTTTGAATTTATTTGTTACTTTTCCTTTTTGTTCCTCTTTTTTTTGCTAAAATTTGTCCTTTTTAGATTTTTTTTTACCATTTTTACAAATATTCGCCATAAGAAAAACCTTGTTTTTTTCCATCGTTTCCTTTTTTTTTTAATTTTTTTCATTTATTTATTTATTTTTTTAATTTAAAAGTAGTTTTCAGAAATCGCTACAAACTACTATTTTTTTTGTATCGCGCTACTCTCTACTCTACTTTTTTTTTAAAGTAGTGCGCTGCACTACAAACTACTAAAAATTGTATCTACTACAGTAGTTTCGCTACTTGTAGCGCGCTACTTCCGACCACTGGTTGAAAGTCATATACACTGAAGTGACAAAAGTCATGAGATACCTCTTAATATCGTGTCGGCCCTCCTTTTGCCCGGCGAAGTGCAACAACTCGACGTGGCATGGACTCAACAAGTCGTTGGAAGTCTTCTGCAGGAATATTGAGCCATGCTGTCTCGATAGACGTCCATAATTGTGAAAGCGTTGATGGGGCAGGATTTTGGGCACGAACAGACCTCTCGATGGTGTCCCATAAATGCTCAATGGGATTCATGTCGGGCGATCTAGGTGGCCAAATCATTCGTTGGAATTGTCCAGAATTTTCTTCAAACCAATTGCGAACAGTTGTGGCCCGGTGACATGGCGCATTGTCATCCATAAAAATCCCATTGTTGTTTGGGTACATGAAGTCCATGAATGGCTGCAAGTGATCTCCAAGTAGCTGCACATAAGCATTTCCAGTCAATGTTCGGTCCAGTCGCACTAGAGGACCAAGTCCATGCCATGAAAAAACAGCCCACACCATTACGGAGCCACCACCAGCTTGAACAGTGCCTTGCTGACAGTTTGGGTCCATGGCTTCGTGGGGTCTGCGCCACACTCGAACCCTACCATCGGCTCTTACCAGCTGAAATCGTGACTCATCGGACCAGGCCACGGTTTTCCATTCATTTAGGGACCAACCGATATGCTCACGTGCCCACGAGAGTCGCTGCAAGCGATGTCGTTCTGTCAGTAAAGGCACTCGAGTCGGTCTTCTGCTGGAATAGCCCAAGAAATCCAAATTTCTCCGCACAGTTCTAGCAGACACGTCCATTGTACGTCCCACATTGATTTCTACGGTGATTTGACGCAGTGTTGCTTGTCTGTTAGAATTTACGACTCTTTGCAGACGTCGCCGGTCTCGATCTTTAAGTGCAGGCGGTCGACCACTGCGCTGTTCATGGTGGGATGTTATGCCTGAAATTTCATACTCTCGGCACACTCTTGACACAGTGGATCTGGGAATGTTGAATTCTCTAACGATTTCCGAAATGGCATGACCCATGCGTCTAGCTCCAACTAACATTCCGCGTTCAAAGTCTGTTAATTCACGTCGTGCGGTCATCATCACGTTAAAACCTCTTCACATGAATAACTTGAACAGAAATGAAAGCTCTGTAAAAGCACTGCGCATTTATACCTGTTCTATGCGATGCTACTGCCATCTGAAAATTTGCATATTGCTATCCCATGACTTTTGTCACTTCAGTGTATTTATTTTCTTGGATTTGGCATGTTGCATTTAAACCCGTGCGACGCCGGGCACATCAGCTAGTATTTTCATATTTGGGACTGTTCCTTTCAATGGTACCTTAGGTACATTTTTTTTTCTCTCTTTATTTTATTTTAAATATCATGTCTCAGTAGCATACATAGACTAAGGTACGCTCCCCACCCCTTGTTAAAATATAAAAAATATTTTTCCAATGCAATTTATAGTGCTATTTTTATGGACCATGCAACCTCAAACCTCTTGCGTCCCCTCTCCCTGTCATGTCTCCTGAATCTCTTGATAGTTTTGGTTTACTCTCTTTTTTTTTTTTTTTACCCTCAGACACTTAGACCTACTAGTGTGATTATTCATTAAAATAATTTAAATTTAACTCGCACTATTATTTTTTTTTCTATTTAAAACACATTTCGTCGGCCCATGTATTTTTCTTCACTTAGCTGTGATTTTCCTGATGATATTTTACATGGAAAAAAAAATCTGGTATGAACCCCACACTACTTCCTTTTACGTGTAAATTTCTTAGTAGTTGCCTTAAGTGTTAAAAAAAAGTGCTTGGAGTGAGTAAGATAACAATTCAAAGATTTACATCCCTAGTTTGCCACGAAACAATGCAAAAATTGTTTTACAATGGTTAATTTTCTAAATATTGCTGATTTTAATATCATTCAGTGAATTTTTCGCAAAATATAGCCAATAGCGCTCAGTTGAACCCAAATTCAAAAAATAATTTTTTTCGCCAAATTTGTCGCCAACTTGGCGATATGTCGCCAAGTTGGCGTCGAACACTTGGCAACTAAAAGCTTGGCGACATATCGCCAAGTGGTCGCGCCAATTCATATCACTTGAGTCTGCATTGAAATTAACACTGATTTACCCCAAAAAAGGGGTAAAACACCCCCTTGGGAACATTCGAATGCAACCACAAGGGGAGGTGCACAACTAGACCATTCTCAGAGCCTACATACCAAACGAGAAGCTTCTACGGCATGTAGTTTATGAGTTATGCGACACACATACGCACATACATCCGCACATACGTACATACAGACGTCACGAGAAAACTCGTCGTAATTAACTCGGGGGTGGTTGAAAAGGATTTTTCGGCTGCTTATATGTTGGTAGCAGCAGCGAGGTCTCAAGTCATCGAACGATTCGCCGATGACCTGAAGGCAAACCTTGTTTTGCACTGGAAGAATTAAAGTTTTTAAAATTTTATTTTCAGATTATTTTTTCGGATCATTTAATATTCCAAATAATTTTATTTTAGTGGTGCCATCTGTTGAGTAAACGATTAGGCGTGACCTTCACTCATCGCTAAAGATATCGCATTGGTTTTGTGTGTGCGCGCGCAACTTTTTTCGCTTGTCAGCCATTTCAGCCAATCAGATTCTTTCACAGCTTCCCTTAGATGTAAAACGAGTCATTGGCGATGACCCGCGGAAATTTTATGTGCAAAGCATTTTGTTTTTACTGGCAACTCTCAGTTTTGGCGGATCGTGGGGGTTGGATGGGGAGGGGTAGAGATTTTTTTCTCCTGTTTCGTTCATTCTTTTTTTTTTTTTCAATTCGGTACGTCACATTTTTCAAAAAAAAAGGGGTTGCGGTTATCTTACGATGGCGCCAATATGAGCCCGACGGGTCGAAGACAATATTGTTTGCAACTACAGTAGTTTTGCATGGGGGAAAATACTGTTACCTTTTGTGTTTTGGAACTTCATCGAATTTTCAAAAACGAATATATGTGTGCGTGGTTTTGTTTTTTTTTGGTCTCTTTTTAGTTTCAATTATAAATGTTTTTCATAAAAAGTAGTGCTCGTTGCCGTTCGAGCTTTGCATTTCAGCAAGCTTGAACTTTTCAAATTGAAAAAGAAGCATCTGTGAACCAAGATTTTTACAAGGTAAGTAAAATTTTCTGATGACTTGATGAAATGTTCTGAAAGTATGAGGAGCTTACCCCTCCCTCCCCCTCACACACACATTCGTAAAAATCTGTAACAATATATCATTTTTTTAAACACATTGCAATATTGTTATTCTTCAGCAATGAAAAAAAGAACCAAATAATGGACATCAGAAACGACAGTTCAAAATTTTCAAAAACTGAGAAATTAAATTTCGGAAACGGCAGCCCAAAATTTTCAAAAATTTCTTATCACAAACACCCCTGAGCGAAACATATGGTCTGGTATATTTCTTTATAGGGACCTGAAAGTTAGCGATGACTGACGCTTGAAGTAACGCCTCGCTACTGGTTGGTAGGTACATATGCACGTGCTGACAGGTCGAAAAAATCTACACGACATTCACTCGGGGATGAGCAAAATCAAAATTTTGACTCAAATTTGAGTGATTTTTACTTCCTTTTACGTAGTAAAGGAAGTATTGTGATAGCGAAAAAAAAATCACTCAAATTTGAGTCTAAATTTTGATTTTGTTCACCCCTTTTTTGGGGAAAATCAGTGTTAATTTCAATGCAGACTCAAGTGATATGAATTGGCGCGACCACTTGGCGATATGTCGCCAAGCTTTTGGTCGCTAAGTGTTTGACGCCAACTTGGCGACATATCGCCAAGTTGGCGATATGTCGCCAAGAGATTTAAATTGGAGATTTAAATAAGTTGGAGATTTAAATAATATGCGTTCATATCGCTACATTCATACCTTTCAAGATTCTAAGATACCAAGAGAATGATATTCAATAAATACTTTTCGGTATTTTCTTTTCTTAAAGAAACATTTATTTTAGATATTCGAGCAAAAATGCTGCCCCTAAAATTTGCCGCCCGGAGAGGAGTCCTGATTGTCCTGCCTTTATGCCTCCCCCCTCCGGGCCCCAAAATATCTATATAGCGGCTCTACTTGCATCTAATAAGAAGAGACATAAAAGCGTCATTCTATAAAAATTTAATTCATTCGTTTTTGGTAGTTTGAACTAGTAAAAAATTATTTTTTACTAATTGTCTCTGTGCTTCGTTGACAAAAGTTCTCTTTTTTTTATTCATGCATCAGGTATTAATTTCATTACGATTTGCAGTAGCAAATTTAATTGCTTGGTTTTGTAATACGTAAACGTATTAGGGCTGTAATAACTTCCTCACAATAACAAATATAGTTTTCCTAACTATCACTACGTCCTTTTTATGTTGTCGTTTCAATAATAATAATAATAATAATAATAAATAATTTACAATGCTTCAAAATCTAGCAACAACTCATGATTGTAAAATAGTTTTTTTTTTCCTTTTCATTTTCTTCTTTTCTTTTATTTTTTAAATCATTATTTGTATTTATTTATTTACTAGCTTTCACCCGCGGAACGTCGCTTTAATGCCCATTTCGTACAATTGTCTTGTTTCTCTCTTCATCTAGCTTTCACCCGCGGAACGTCGCTTTAATGCCCATTTCGTACAATTGTCTTGTTTCTCTCTTCATCTAGCTTTCACCCGCGGAACGTCGCTTTAATGCCCATTTCGTACAATTGTCTTGTTTCTCTCTTCATCTATTTGCAAATTTATCGCAAAAAAGAAGTCGTGCCTCATTAGGTGGGCAGTGGAAAGAAACTGCGCACAAAATCTAAAAAAAAAAAAAAAAAAACACTGAGAGCTTATTTTTAAAAAGTTTGAAGATGTATGTAGGGGCTAACTCTGAATAGACCATCTGAACTGAAATATTGTTAGATTGTTGAACCGCCTCGCCTCCAAAAATTTACAATGTGGCCCTTGAGGAAAAAAAGGTTGGACTCCCCTGCTGTAGAACATTGATAAATTTGACTTTTCCGTAGTGACTACGTGTAATCCACTAGTTTGGTTCAGCTGAGAACCGCTAGTGTGGCCTTAGTTCAGCCTGTAAAACGAGTACCACTGCAAGGACAGTGATGATGCCGGGAAAATGCCATTAAGGGCGACTAACTGATTCGTGCGAATGCGAAGCATTCGCGCTCTACAGCACAAATTAACCGTCCAGCACAAAGTTCCGTCCAGAACGAAACGAGTCTACTTTCCCGTACAGCAACATCAACATTCTGGCATCTGATAAATATTCTCGTAGGACATTTGAAGTTCAGAAAATTAATTTAAGCTATTATAATTTCTATTCTGAGAAATTCTAAGGGATTGATTGGCAGAACTACACTTTAAAAAAATGACTATTGTTTTTACAGTATAGTAGAGCTTATTTTATAGTAATAAACTGTAAAATTGCTAATTTTATAGTAATAAATTGTTAAATTGCTAACTTTACTGTAATAAACTGTAAAATTGTTAATTTTGCAGTTTATTACCGTGCATTTTTAACCGACTTCAACAAAGGAGGAGGTTATCAATTCAAAGCGTATATTTTTTTTTGTTTGTTCGCACATAACATCTGATCTACTGAACCGATTTGGACGATTTTTTTTTAATCGATAGGAGATGGTGTAACTTAGGTACCATGTACTCATATGACGATATTTGTTCACTAGAAAAACAGTTATTATGGAAAACAGTAAATTTCATGTCATTTCCCCATTAAATGATTAAATTTTCCACCCATTGTTGCAAAAATTTGTTGCCTCGCAACAGCAATATTAATAGTAATCATGATGAAAAATTTGAACCAAGACTTCTCTAGAGTAGTAAGTATGAAATTTATTGCTTTCTGAGGATTTTTGTATTCATCTATGCAAATAATCGATACCGGGTTAAATAGAAAGAGAATTGATATTGGCAACAGTTAGAAAATAGAAAATGATTTTTTGGAAAATCACACGGATAAAATAAATAGCGCATTTAAATTGGATCTCACGTTCTTCTTCACACCCAGTTCTACCGTATGATCACAAAAATTAGCTTTAAGAAATATGATTCTACTGGGCTTAGTTGAAAGCAGTGGATGGAAAAACTACATATTTTTCGTAGCGAACTACAACTACAACTACTTTCTTATAAATGTAGTTAACTACAGCTACAACTACTTTTTTTTTTAATGTAGCGAGCTACACTACTTTTGAAATGTAGTTGCTACTTCGCTACTTTTAAAAAAATAAATAAATAACAAGAATACACCGTTTGAGGATCGACCGAAAAAATTCGAAAAGTGGTTTAGATTAAAAAATTAGCTCATTCGAATATGGAATAGAAATAGGAATTGTCTTTGAATTTATTTGTTACTTTTCCTTTTTGTTCCTCTTTTTTTTGCTAAAATTTGTCCTTTTTAGATTTTTTTTACCATTTTTACAAATATTCGCCATAAGAAAAACCTTGTTTTTTTCCTTCGTTTCCTTTTTTTTTTAATTTTTTTCATTTATTTATTTATTTTTTTAATTTAAAAGTAGTTTTCAGAAATCGCTACAAACTACTATTTTTTTTGTATCGCGCTACTCTCTACTCAACTTTTTTTTTAAAGTAGTGCGCTGCACTACAAACTACTAAAAATTGTATCTACTACAGTAGTTTCGCTACTTGTAGCGCGCTACTTCCGACCACTGGTTGAAAGTCATATATTTATTTTCTTGGATTTGGCATGTTGCATTTAAACCCGTGCGACGCCGGGCACATCAGCTAGTATTTTCATATTTGGGACTGTTCCTTTCAATGGTACCTTAGGTACATTTTTTTTTCTCTCTTTATTTTATTTTAAATATCATGTCTCAGTAGCATACATAGACTAAGGTACGCTCCCCACCCCTTGTTAAAATATAAAAAATATTTTTCCAATGCAATTTATAGTGCTATTTTTATGGACCATGCAACCTCAAACCTCTTGCGTCCCCTCTCCCTGTCATGTCTCCTGAATCTCTTGATAGTTTTGGTTTACTCTCTTTTTTTTTACCCTCAGACACTTAGACCTACTAGTGTGATTATTCATTAAAATAATTTAAATTTAACTCGCACTATTATTTTTTTTTTCTATTTAAAACACATTTCGTCGGCCCATGTATTTTTCTTCACTTAGCTGTGATTTTCCTGATGATATTTTACATGGAAAAAAAAAATCTGGTATGAACCCCACACTACTTCCTTTTACGTGTAAATTTCTTAGTAGTTGCCTTAAGTGTTAAAAAAAAGTGCTTGGAGTGAGTAAGATAACAATTCAAAGATTTACATCCCTAGTTTGCCACGAAGCAATGCAAAAATTGTTTTACAATGGTTAATTTTCTAAATATTGCTGATTTTAATATCATTCAGTGAATTTTTCGCAAAATATAGCCAATAGCGCTCAGTTGAACCCAAATTCAAAAAATAATTTTTTTCGCCAAATTTGTCGCCAACTTGGCGATATGTCGCCAAGTTGGCGTCGAACACTTGGCAACTAAAAGCTTGGCGACATATCGCCAAGTGGTTGCGCCAATTCATATCACTTGAGTCTGCATTGAAATTAACACTGATTTACCCCAAAAAAGGGGTAAAACACCCCCTTGGGAACATTCGAATGCAACCACAAGGGGAGGTGCACAACTAGACCATTCTCAGAGCCTACATACCAAACGAGAAGCTTCTACGGCATGTAGTTTTTGAGTTATGCGACACACATACGCACACACATACGCACATACATCCGCACATACGTACATACAGACGTCACGAGAAAACTCGTCGTAATTAACTCGGGGTGGTTGAAAAGGATTTTTCGGCTGCTTATATGTTGGTAGCAGCAGCGAGGCCTCAAGTCATCGAACGATTCGCCGATGACCTGAAGGCAAACCTTGTTTTGCACTGGAAGAATTAAAGTTTTTAAAATTTTATTTTCAGATTATTTTTTCGGATCATTTAATGTTCCAAATAATTTTATTTTAGTGGTGCCATCTGTTGAGTAAACGATTAGGCGTGACCTTCACTCATCGCTAAAGATATCGCATTGGTTTTGTGTGTGCGCGCGCAACTTTTTTCGCTTGTCAGCCATTTCAGCCAATCAGATTCTTTCACAGCTTCCCTTAGATGTAAAACGAGTCATTGGCGATGACCCGCGGAAATTTTATGTGCAAAGCATTTTGTTTTTACTGGCAACTCTCAGTTTTGGCGGATCGTGGGGGTTGGATGGGGAGGGGTAGAGATTTTTTTCTCCTGTTTCGTTCATTCTTTTTTTTTTTTCAATTCGGTACGTCACATTTTTCAAAAAAAAAGGGGTTGCGGTTATCTTACGATGGCGCCAATATGAGCCCGACGGGTCGAAGACAATATTGTTTGCAACTACAGTAGTTTTGCATGGGGGAAAATACTGTTACCTTTTGTGTTTTGGAACTTCATCGAACTTTCAAAAACGAATATATGTGTGCGTGGTTTTGTTTTTTTTTTGGTCTCTTTTTAGTTTCAATTATAAATGTTTTTCATAAAAAGTAGTGCTCGTTGCCGTTCGAGCTTTGCATTTCAGCAAGCTTGAACTTTTCAAATTGAAAAAGAAGCATCTGTGAACCAAGATTTTTACAAGGTAAGTAAAATTTTCTGATGACTTGATGAAATGTTCTGAAAGTATGAGGAGCTTACCCCTCCCTCCCCCTCACACACACATTCGTAAAAATCTGTAACAATATATCATTTTTTTAAACACATTGCAATGTTGTTATTCTTCAGCAATGAAAAAAAGAACCAAATAATGGACATCAGAAACGACAGTTCAAAATTTTCAAAAACTGAGAAATTAAATTTCGGAAACGGCAGCCCAAAATTTTCAAAAATTTCTTATCACAAACACCCCTGAGCGAAACATATGGTCTGGTATATTTCTTTATAGGGACCTGAAAGTTAGCGATGACTGACGCTTGAAGTAACGCCTCGCTACTGGTTGGTAGGTACATATGCACGTGCTGACAGGTCGAAAAAAACTACACGACATTCACTCGGGGATGAGCAAAATCAAAATTTAGACTCAAATTTGAGTGATTTTTACTTCCTTTTACGTAGTAAAGGAAGTATTGTGATAGCGAAAAAAAAAATCACTCAAATTTGAGTCTAAATTTTGATTTTGTTCACCCCTTTTTTGGGGAAAATCAGTGTTAATTTCAATGCAGACTCAAGTGATATGAATTGGCGCGACCACTTGGCGATATGTCGCCAAGCTTTTGGTCGCTAAGTGTTTGACGCCAACTTGGCGACATATCGCCAAGTTGGCGAAAATTTATTTTTTGAATTTGGGTTCAACTTGGCGTTATGGCGATATTTTGCGAAAAATTCACTGAATGATATTAAAATCAGCAATATTTAGAAAATTAACCATTGTAAAACATTTTTTGCATTGTTTCGTGGCAGATTAGGGGTTAACACTTAAGGCAACTACTAAGAAATTTACACGTAAAAGGAAGTAGTGTGGGGTCCATACCAGATTTTTTTTTTTTTTTTTTTTTTGCGATCACAATACTTCCTTTACTACGTAAAAGGAAGTAAAAGGAGAAAAAGGAGGAAATATGTCAGTTAACAATTTGAACAATCATGTTTATTTATCTTTAATTTCATTTATTTTTTTATGGGGCAAAAAAAAAAGAATTGCTTTTGTTTCCTTTTTAGATCTCTTACGTCATATAGTAACTTTTCCAGATTGAATTCGAAGTTTGCAACATGGCGTCCTGCTGCGCCACCTCCCGGGACGTCCACCGGCCCCTGCTCTTTTGTCACCATGCAGGATATGATGGCGAAGGGGCACACATACATTGGCGGATTTGTGTGGAGGCGGGGGGCAATACCACCCAAGATTTTAGATGATCTTAAAGTAATAACATTCAGAAATGAAAAATAAGAGTCATAATGAAGAGAATAACGAATGTCTTTTTCGTTGTGGGGGGGGGGGACATCACACACTAAATACAAATTGCAAGGCTGTCACTGAGGTGCTGAAAATTCGTCTAAAATGACTACTTTGAAGTGTAAACCATTAGTTCCAAATTAAATTAAAATATAGGACGAAGGATGAATAAAAACAAGCTTTAAGAACTTTTAACCCGACTAATGTTTTTTTGAGACATTTTGCTCGGGGTGGGGAGGGGGGCACTTTGAGAATCCGGATGGGCAAAAGATTAGGTGCGAATCCAAAGAGTGTGGGCAATGAGGGAGGGCCTAAAGCAACCAAAAATGGCCTAAAGCTATTTTGGGGAATTCTTTAGACTCCCCCGGGCCATTTGAGTCCTAAAATTGCACTTTGCCCCCCCCCCCCCCCCACCGCCATGAGGACCTTCAACAAAACCAGAAGCAAGATTCGCATTTGCCAAGGGCGTATTTCAGGGTAAGGGTGTGAACCACCTTTATCTCCTCCGAAATAAATTGAAAAATACCTAAGCTCAATAAAAAATTTAATACTTTAAAACTTCAATTTTTAAATTTATCTCACTGATTGTCTTGCCTCCTCCCTAGATGAATTTTTATGCACGCCCGAAGGAGGGGTAATATCTGTACCTCAGAACCAGACTAACGTAAGTCCATTTTCGTCATTTTTCAGTAGAGGGGAAAAACGATGTATTCGACAATCGTTTTTCCCCTCTACCGAAAAATGACGAAAATGGACTTACGTTAGTCTGGTTCTAAGGTACAGATATGTATGTTCAAAAAACTTCTATTCGTTTTCCAATTTCTGAGAATAATTTCATTACTTCGTTGCCATAAAAGGGTAACAAGAAAAACTGATTCCATTACAAAAAACGCATAATAAAGCACGGCCGTCGTGAGGTCGAATAAATTTGATAAGAGTAGGGCGATAACAGTATAAGAGTTTAGTGATTCTCAATTTTTTGAAACCCATAGTTGCATATATCTTTGTTGGGAAACAGAGAATGGATCCAGCTCTTCCAGTTTAGAAAAGGTTGATTACTTAAATGAAGAGCTGAATCCAGGCGCGGATCCAGAGGGGGGTCATGACCCCTCTGCCCCTTAACCGACCAAATATAGCAAAAAATTGCATTTTTTAAACTTATATTACGAAAAAAATGCCAAAACTCCCCATTTTTGCACAAAAATTGCACTTTGACCCCCCCCCCCTTTCCGTAAATCACCCCCTCCTTATCCAGAAGCTGGATCCGCCCTTGGCTGAATCAGGTGGATTGCATTCTTAAAATGAAGAAAGAGATTTAGAAATGTGAACCAAATCGTAACGTAAACCTATTATTCAAGCAAGCAGAGCTGAGGTGTGTTCTCCAGTGAATTTTTTCTAAACTGCTCTAAAATTGTAGGTTGTATATCTGTGTCATGATTTCACATTTCACTTCACACCTCCAGGGTCCCCCGTACCTACCACAGCTTCGTGGTTTAACCGGGATAGGGCCCTGAAGTGCGCTCTGTGTCAAATTTTAACAAATCTGATATGTACTTTTAAATAAAAATAATGCTGGCCACATTAGCGGATCCCCCAATAGAAGTCTGAGACTCGAGCCTGGGGCCTTAGAGTGGCACATCCTCAAAACCAAAATTTTTGCCATGGAAAGTTTTGAGTTTGAGTGGAAAATGCTCAAAACCCATGAAAACTGATAATTAGCAGAGGATTATAGGTGGGCCGTGGTGGCCCGATCGGTAAGGCTTCGGACTCGTGTCCGGAGGGACCCGGGTTCGATCCCAGCCGATCAAAGATCCACCGTCTTGATTAATGGTGGCTGGGGGAAGTTAAAAATGTCGTGGTCACAAAGTCCTCCAAGTGAAACGATACCTCTGGGGGTGCTGGGCCTAGGGTTTGCTCGACCCTAGGTTCTGGTTCAAAATTAAGAACAGAGCGCGCTTCAGGGCCCTATCCCGGTTAAACCACGAAGCTGTGGTAGGTACGGGGGACCCTGGAGTGTGAAATGAAATGAAATGTGTCATGATGGGTTTATATTTTACAAACACCATATTCATAACACATCATAACACAGGAATTTCAGACAAGGAAGGGGTGAGATTCAATTTTGAAAGAAAATATGAAATCAGAGTTTTTAGAACACGGTTGTATGCCATCTTTCATAACTTTAAAGAAAGAGGAACTAGGTGCTCGGTAATTTTTTTAAATTGAAACTCCCAAAAACAAGAATTTAGACGATTTTGGGGAATGCAGTACAAAGTACAAGGATTTTTCACAAGAAAAATTTCGAAATTGAGGCTCTAAAAACGAATTTTTGTAGGATTTTCAACAACGTTGAGGGGAATTCAGAAGCAGTCCCAAAGAAAAATTTCTAAATTGAAGCCTAATATGCTCAAATGTCGATTATCTCTGATGACGTAAAGTAAATGATGCAGTTCAATACCCTACCCTCGAAATTGGAGCTCTAAAGCAATTGTAGGTCCTTTTTGATGATATCGTCGGCACCATGCTAAAATTACGAATGTGAAAATTGGCACTTTTCAGGAGAGCCAAAACACTGCATATAATTTTTTTTCACCTGACGCATTTGGTTATTTTCAATTTTTAACTTTTTATAGACATCCTTAAGTGTTAAACTATTGTTCCGAATGTATCATTTTAATTTTAATTATTTGCAAAATTCGAACTTGAAAAACGCGATTTTTCACGTTCGTTATTTTAGCATGGTGCCGACGATATGTAGGGGACACGGAATTTCTCTCAAGTATTTTTGAAATTAAAGACCTAAAAACGCAATTGTTGGTTATTTCTGATGACGTTGCAGAAAGTGACATGGTTTGGAACTCTCTTCAGAAAAAAAAAAGAGTCGAAATTGAAGTCTGAAACACAAACCTTGAACCATCTTGGAGAAAGAGATATGGTTTATGTCCCTCTTTTGGAATTTCTTCGAAATTAATGTACTGAAAACGCAAATGTAGTCTCTAATGAAGTAAGGACTATATGTCACGGGCCTCTACCCTCTACCCCGAAAAAGTTTTGGAAATCGAAATCTTTTGACACAACTTTAGTGCCTTTTGATGTCATTAGAGAAAGGGATGGGTTTAGGGCTTTCCCTCTAAAAATTTTCCTGATTGAAGTCCTAGAAGAACAATAGTAAGTCATCTTTGTATGTCCACGAATTCTCCCTTGAGAACTTTTTAAAATTGAGGACCTAAAAATGCATTTATAAGCCATCTTTGAGAAAAATCAGAGAAAAAAAAGTGTTTAGGGCTCCCCCCCCCCCTTTGAAAAGCTTTGAAATTTAAATCATTGAAAGCAGTTATCGACTGACAGTATGGGAGAAGGAATGCGATTTGATATTCTCTTCGGAAACTTTTTCGAAATTGTTGTCATATAAAGTATGCAATTTCAGGCCATCTTTGTCGACCAGGGTTGCCAGACGTCCCGGATTTCAAGGGACAGTCCCGTTTTTTGAAAAACTCCCGCGTCCCGGGGAACATTGATACGGGACGGCTAAAGTCCCGTATTCTAGGTAGAAGCAACATTTTACAAAACGAGACATTATTTTGGGAAAAAATAAACTAAAACAAAAAATGTGAAATGGAGTGATAAGAAAATTGATTGAATCATAATATTTTTCTGTTCTGAATGTTATTCTTATGTCCAGTTAGAGCTGAAGTTATTGTGATAATTCATTTAACAAAGATGTAGTTCATTTTAAAACTGGTGCAGCTCCTTGTAAATGATTTTACTGTGCCTTATTATATAAAGCCACCGTAAAATGGGGTGTATAGGAACAGCGGGGTCAATCGGAACAAAACTTCCCGACCGTACAAAGAAATTCTTCATAAATATACTATTGGGTATTTTTCGCCATGAATTTTTTTTTAGAAAGGTAAGATCATAGGAAGTAGGAAAAAATTACTTTTGTCAATCTGGCAACGCTACTGGTTTATAAGGAGGGCTGCACGTGGAATGCTAGAAAACATCACATTTTCATAGACTGCAAAACTTCATATGCATGAACAAACCTTCTTATATTTAAAAATTAAGAGTGGTATGTTTCAATTATACATGTATCTGAACAACAGAATACCACATTAGAATTTACATTTTTTATAAATTGCGTCATAAAAATGAAGAATTCTGAAAAATGCCATAGGAAAAAAAATTGCGGGGAGAATCGGAACACTTAGTTCTGTTGTTCCAATTCAAAGTTATTTGAAGGAAACTGAAAAATTAAGATTCTAACCCCAATTTCTCTAATCGAGACAAGGACAAGGATTTATTACTGTTTATCCCTTCTCGTGAGCAACTAGATCTTAGAATGACAAAAAGTTGCAGTTTTCAAAAGATTTTTTCTCCAGGACTTTTTTATTACTTAAAATACGAGGAGGAAAGTCACACAGACTTTATGTAGTAAAAGTCCAACACACAGAGAAGCTTTTATTTCGCCATTTTCTTTATGATTACTTTCATTGTTACTGTTTCCGTGGCGACCACGTTTTGTTATAACAATTGGATTTCATATTTAATCACATCAGCGCAAGTTCAAATTATGGTATTTGGCAACGTTAAATTGTTATTGTTTTTGAAATGTTAAAGCAAGGCTTCACTAGATAACAAGCTGTTTCATTTATTCAAAAGCCATGGGATAAAAGCAGTGGTATATGTCCACCGACATCTATTGAATTTTATGGTAACTTACAGTATATAAAAATCAGATTACTTTACTTTTCAAGTGCGATTTCAAAATTGAGTATAAAAGTGTTATAGTTAGTTTTAAAATACTTTTTTTCCTCCTCAAGAGTGTTTAGTAAGATATTTTGTCATGTAAAAAATCAATAAATATGAAACTCATTCTTAAAATATTAAGTTTCGAAACAAAATTACATCTATAATATCTTTAGACGAACAATTCTTCTATATATACAGCGCGTCTCGAAATGATAGGTCCACCCTTATTTTTCAAAATTTCGACTCTTAATTGAGAATAAAAATCACTTTTTTTGACAGTGATTATATATCTGTAATTGTTAAAACTATGTTTGATGAAATTTCTCAAAAAATGAATCATTTCTTCTTATTTGATGCAAATTTTCATTTTCAGACCGTTTCAAAAAGATAGGTCCACCTTCAGAAATTTTGCCCCAACCACGTTTATTTCCAAAAATTTGCATAAGTATCGTTGCTTAGTCTTACTACGAGATTATGCTTGCTGCTGTGGAGGTATTTAAACAGATTTGAACAGCACTTTGTAGTCAAACAAAACGGGTTGTCGTTGCAGTCTTTCGCTGGTTGAGCAGGGAAAAATTGATGCATTAAAACAGTCTGGAAAATCGAACAGAGAAATAGGTAAGCTTTTAAACAGGTCACAAAGTGTTGCAAAAATTTTTTGCTATTTGGAAATGCTTATAGCAGTAAAAAATCATCTGGCCGCAAATCAAAAGTGACACCCCTACAACGAAGCACTATCGTAAGGGACCTAAAATCCAGAAATAATGAGCATATCCACTTTGGCCAAACAACTAAACCCTTCAATATCAAAATCTACAGTCCACAGAGCGGTAAAGAAGTTCGGCAATTTTCTTTACGGGAAAAGGAAAGCGGCTCCGAAATTGACTAAAAAGCACAAAGAAAAGAGATTGAAATTCGCACAGGAAGAGATGTCCTGGAAACAAAATAGGCATCGTGTGATATTCAGTGATAAAAAGGAATTCAACCTGGATAGTCCAGATGGTTGGCATTATTACTGGCACGATCTGCGCAACGATAGACAGATATTCTCGAAGAGGCAAGCTGATGGTGGTTCCGTTATGGTGTGTGCCCGATTCAGAGGGACAGGAAAAACTGATATAGCATTTGTAAACAATCGTTTGAATGCTGCTGGCTATAACAAGCTGTTTGAACAATATTTTCTCTCACAATCAGAACCCATTGGGGGCTCATTCTTCATGTTCTAACCGGACAATGCTCCTCTGCACTCTAAAAAGTCCACTTTTGAATGGTTTCTGGATAATGTTGTACATATTATCGATAAGCCACCTTGCAGCCCCAACCTGAATCCAGTAGAAAACATGTGGGGTATGCTCGCAAGAGCAGTGTATGCAGGCAGAAGGCAGTACAACAGTACTTGCAGACTTAAAAAGGGTTATTTCCTCCGAATGGTCAAAAATCGGGACAAATTGTTTGCAAAAACTTGTAGAAACCATGCCAAATAGGATTTATGAGCTTATTCAGAAAAAAAACAGAAAAATTTCTTATTAATTCAACATTTATTTGATGCGTGGTTCAGTGGACCTATCTTTTTGAAACAGCTGTTTCATCTAATTTTAGTTTCCCTCATTATTCCTATTATTTGTAAATTATTTATGAGCTATTTTACATTGAATGAAGTAATGTAGTTTATAAAATAGTGCTTTGTACACAATACAACCTTTTTTTTTACCAGCATAACTTTCGTTTTTACTGGTGGACCTATCATTTTGAAACGCACTGTATATATATATATATATATATATATATATATATATGTTTCGGATCTCGAAAACGGCTCTAACGATTTTGATAAAATTTTGTATTTAGATAAAGTTTTGGTTTTTGAGTTCATCTACATCGGCGTTTTTTCTGTAAAAACGCGAGTTTTCACACAAAAAAAAAAAAAAAAAAAAAAAAAAAAAAAAAAAAAAAAACATTTTTCGTGCCTTCATTAAAAGTTTGACGAACTTTCTTTCGCCATTTTCTTTATGATTACTCTTATTGTTACTAATTCATAGCAACCACGTTTTATTATAATAATGGATTTCATATTTATCACATCAGCGTAAATTAAAATTTTTATGGTATTTTTCAAACGAGTTTTGGCAACACATTAGAATTATTATTGTTTTTGAAATTTAAAAGAGATCAATCAGAATAAAGTTGAAATTGGGTGTGGGCCTCGGTAATCCGATCGGTAAGTCGTCGGACTCGTAACCGGAGAGTCCCGGACCGATCATATAGAGGAAGCCCAGGCGATAAAAGATCTACCGTCTTCATTAATGATGGCTAAGGGACGTTAAAAATGTTCGTGGTCATAAAATCCTCCAAGTGAAACGATACCTCTGGGGGATGCTGGGTCAAGAGTTTGCTCGGCCCTAGGGCCTGGTTCAAAAATGAACAGAGCGCTCTTCAGGGCCCCATCCCGGTTAAACCACGAGTTGTGATATGTACGGGGGGGGGGGAACCTTGAAGTGTGAAGGTGAAGTAAAGTGAAAGTCAAAATCAACTGGAACCAAATGCGTACTGGAGAACATGGACTCTGCATCCATTCTCATCAACCCTTCCCGCGCTTTAGGCGCCAAATGAAATGAAATTGGGTGTGATTTTACGGTGAGCATGGATTAAATAAGGTTGTGTTTTTTTAAACAAATTACGGCTGTTTTAAAAGCATAATTGCAACCAAAGGCTTAAAAATGCTTTTCAAGTTTATCTAAATAAGTACTTCGCATTTTAGAAAAAATCACGAGTTTACAAACCTCTTTTTTTTAACCGAGCGGGCTCGGTCCCCTGGTACTTATACATTTATTTGACAGTAATTATCTGTTCTTATTCTCCCCCATCAATATTACTCATGTTTGTGAGACATATTACAAGTTTAAGTGAAAAAATTAAAAATTTTAACATGTGTTCCGATTGACCCCTATCAGCGGGGTGATTCGGAACACCCATAATTTCCTATTTATTTTAATAATAATTGTTCGAAATGTTTTGTCTTTGCTTGGAATGTCAAAAGTAAAGCAAGAACGAAGTTTGTACCAAAAAAAACAAATAAAAAAAAACTTTTAACTGCCTTTTTTACAATCAAAGCTGAAACGTGTTCCGATTCACCCCATTTTACGGCATTCTTAAATATTTCCTTATGAAAGAAATATAAGTGTTCAGCTACTATTAGTCACTGGATAGTTATCTTTTGAAATGTGCTTATCTTCGCTCTTAATCTAAAAGAAGTAACTAAATATAATTCCATTTAGCAAACAAATACATATTTTAAAAATATGAAGATGCACCGTTTTTACAATGAATAACCCAAACATAAATTACTATGAGTTTTATACAAAAAAAAAAAAAGACAATAAAACTTTGAAGAATTATTACAGCAGTAAAACCAAATACAGTGCGTCGCAAAAGTTTAAGCACTATGCAAATTTTTGAATAAAAAGAAATCTTTTCAGCAGAATGCTTTCATATTTATACTGTAAGTGGCTACTATGATCCTAATTAAGTGTTTGAAGTTTTGAAAAATATAACCGCAACGAAAATCAGAAAATACAAAAGATATTGTTTTGGCTGTCGCAAAAGTTTATGCACAGATCAGATTTTATGCAAATATCTCTTGAAACGTGATGCGTGAAGAACCAGTGCGGTTCTTTTGAACGAGTTATATAGTGTAGCAATGGCTTAAAGTGTTATCAAGATGTCGAAGTCACTACAGTTCTCGTTTGAAGAAGTTATGAAACTCTGGAAGCTGAAAGCAGAAGGTAACTCTGTTATGCAAATTTCAGTGATTTTAAATCGATCTAAACGTGGTATTCATTAATGTTCTGAAACGTGGAAATCAATTTAAACCTGCATTTTGCTCAGAAAGACCGAGAAAAACTACCTCTCGTGAGGATAGAAGAATTAAAAAACTGGCCTTAACTGAAAATTTGTCACTTAATCAAATATAAGCTAGACTTGTAACAAAATTATCACGTGATACCATAAGCAGACGAATAAAAGAATCAGGATTTATCAAAAAACAAAAGTTAGCTCGCAAACCATTTCTGAAAAAGTGTCACAAATAAGCAAGACTGCAGTGGGCAAAGCATCATATGCATTATAATGACGAATGGATTACTGTTGTGTTCTCTGATGAAAAAAAATGAAATTTAGACGGTCCTGATGGGTTCTCATACTACTGGCGTGACTTGAGGAAAGATCCGAAGTGCGTATTCAGTAGGCAACATGGTGGTGGCTCAGTCATGGTATAGAGCGCTTTTTGCTTCAATGGACAAACTTCTCTTAGCTTTCTAAAGGGTAGACAAAATTCAGAAAGGTATCAAGATACCCTGAGAAAGCATTTGTTACCATTTGGTGAAGTCCTAGGTGGTCCTGATTGGATTTTTCAGCAAGACAACGCTTCAATACACAATTCCCGTAGTACGAAAAAATGGTTTGCTTCTCAAAATATTAGTGTAATGAACTGGCCAGCACTCAGCCCGGATCTAAATTCCATAGAAAACATCTGGGGAATTCTCGCACGAGACGTATACCAGAATGGGAAGCAGTATTGCTCTGTTCAAGAGCTTAAATCTGCAATCGAGGAAACCTGGTACAGACTAATTCCCGAAACCTTCCATAATCTCGTGCTATCGATGAAAAATCGCATATTCGAACTCATCAGATGCAACGGTAACACCATAGACTACTAAAAGACTTTTATGCTTTCTAAAAAATATATATTCCGTTTTTGTGCTTAAACTTTTGCGACAGCAAAATTTTGATTTTATCATGTTATCGTATTTTAATTTCTATGAATTGTTTCCAAATTCGAAACATGGATTTGTAAGCTGTTTGTTTAATTACAGTAAAAATTTCAAAGCTTTTTGGTGTATACTTTTCGTCTTATCAAAAGATTTCGGTTGTGCTTAAACTTTTGCGACGCACTGTAGTAGATATGATTTGAAAAAAAAAAAAAAAAAAATCCCCGACATTATTCTAGGACAATTATTATGTTATGATATCCAAAAAAAACTGTACACATTTTTTTAATATGCAGATATTGAATATTAAATTTTTATTTGTTCTAGGTTAATTTATTATTTAGTTCTGCGTCTGCTCAATTGTAATCAAGATTTTTGTGTCGTTAAAATTATTTTGCACGCATTAAAATTTTCCCTTTGGTATGTCTGGCATTTTGAAAAAGTACATACTAAACATAAGTCATCACTAAAAACGACTACTATATCTTCCTCACCAAGACAGGCCAGTCAATTGAGGGATCAAGGGAAATTAATCTAGGGAAGTGTTTGTCAATTTCCACCTCGTTTTGGGAAATTAATACTTTTACATATAAATGAAAGTGGTTTTTGCTTATATTTGGTAAAAGTTGCACTGAAAATATACCCTTTGCCCCCCTCCCCCCCCGGGGGCAAAATTCAAAATGAAGGACCTGCATTATTAAAAAGGGGGTTAGTTGCAGATAAACACGATCTGTCACAATATTTAGTGCTTAGACTTTTCCCACTATTATTCATGAAGAAAAATAACTGCAATGGTAAAAAATGTAGTCTTTGTTCATGTGGTCATTGTGTTTTTTTTTTTTTTTTCTTTATGAAAAGCGTTTGATGTCAAAGTCAAGGTTGTAAAAATTTTATTTTTAGTTTATCTCCCCCCCCCCCCCCCAAGGATCCTGTCCCGTATTTGCAGTTCTTAAATCTGGCAACCCTGTCCATGTGCGAAATGAGCCCTCCCTGAAATTTTTTTCTGGGCCTTGCGACGCATATACATTAGGGTGGTTCACAAACCTATGGTCAGGGCCCGATTAACCCCTGTGGTTAAGGGAAGCTAAGTCTCATTTTGGGGCCCTCTGCTTTTTGTTGTGGGGAAAATTTCTAAAAATATTTTTCAAATTTAAAATCTAAATGATTTAAGAGTAAGAAAAGCTGTTTAAAGTACAATATAGCACAGTTGGGACAAATTATATTGAACCAGCTCTCTTTAAAGCTAAATTATTTAGCTTTAAAGAGAGCTGGTTCAATATTTATATTTAAAATATAAAAGTCGAAACTTGAATTTTTTTGTAGCTTTTCAGTCATTTTTGGGCCCCTTAAAAATTTGGAGGGGAAGCTCAAGCTTCCCGAGCCTTTTGGGTAGTCAGGCCCTGCCTATGGTAAAAAAAAAATTTTGTCCTAGAGGTCACGGCGGTGACTCATTTTTTTACCTTTATCCACCCTAATATATTGCCAAAATTTCAACCTCCTACTTAAATAAAAAGACGGTGAGCTCAAAGCGCAAACAGTTCTCCAGTTTTTGTCAATTTCAAACGTTTTTTGGTTTAGCGGCAAAAAAAAAAAAAAATATTCCGCGTGTTTGCTATCATTTTTGCTGATATACTTATGTTCAATGATCCCCTGAATCCTAATATGGCCACCCTTTCCCCCCATTGCCTTCCACTTTTCGAAAATAGCGCCCCCCCTCCCCTCCTATTTTCATCAGATTACGACAATTTCATAGATATTATTTGGAGGGGAAGGAAGCAGTATATTTACCATTAACATTCTTCTATAGGGCTAGAGAGGTGAAAAGTTCAAAATCATAAACACTTTTCGCAAGTTAGGAGACTCATGGGGGTATTCCCCCCCCCCCCGCCTCCGTAAAATATTTAACATATCATCAACTCATTTTTTCCAGCTTCAAAATTTTACACTTATTTTGTGGTGCAACACAGTAATATTGGCTTTAATAACTGCTTCTCCCACGTCCAAAAAATTTTTCAAGCTGTAAAATTTTTTCTAAAATCTTGGAAACATCGCATGTTACATATGAGTCGTACAGCAGATTTAACTCAGTAAAGAACCTTTCAGTATTATTTATATTCATTCCAGTTATGTTCGAGTGATTACCGTGAAGGGGGAAACGGAGATCATGTTTGGATTTAGTGGGGCATATTACATAAGAAACAGCAAGAATAGTGTCAGATACATTTGAAGTTCATTTTGTTTCAAGCAGTATTGTTATACTGAAATTCGCTAGAAGTTTTGAAATAAAGCCAAAATATTTAAACTTATTGCTATGCAATTCAACTTTCTATGTGCATTAATATATGGATTTTTTTTTTTTTTTTTTTTGAGAGAGAGACTTTTAGTATTGAATATTTTATTGTCTCAGCAAGGATAAGTACTCAATTTTCTTCAACAGCAGGTAAAAGAAACTGCTTATTGTCCTCATTATTGAAAAAAAATCTATTAAATTCCTGAATTATTTAAACATTTTCCTCAGCAACGTTATTTACCATTATGTATTTATTTTTTTTCTTTTAATTCTGTGATTGATATTATATTTGCATTCGTTGGGGCGTAGGACGAAGAATGTTAGAAAATAATCTCTAATATTCATGTTTAAAAAAAATCCAATTGTTCTGTACTACACTTGTTATATTTCACATCTTTATTCTTGTAATAACTTTCTTTTCTTTCAACTAGAATTTGATACGAAAAACTAAGTCAAACTAATTAATTCACCAGAAAGGTGTGACAAGTACTTTAGTAAAATTGTCCTAGTTGCTATTTCAATTTCCAGGTCGTCCATATCTTATAAGGTTTTTTCCAAGTTCAGATATTCCCAGAAGTTTTAATAGCAAATGGAGCATCTATTAGTGTTCAATCTATTTGTTGTACTGTACAGAAAGGCGCTGAAACTGTAGAAAGTGTTGTACCTAGGTTATTTCTCTCATGATTAAATGAAAAATCTCTTTCTTATATAGGAACATAAGTATTTTGAGGCATATAAGAGACTGGTTTTTTTTCAGATAAGCTCCCTATTTGACTAATAATAACTCAATTATCTCTTCATAATCAGCAAGAGTGATCATAGATTTATCTATAGATTTATAAAAAGCTCACAGTTGAAGCTTCAAACTTGTTAAAGTATTTTTTAAGTTCTATGTGCAAAATTCTTTTTTTTTTTTGTTTAACTCTTTGCCAAACATTTTTTCGCTTTAAAGTTATTAAAAAGAATAGAACTAGTGAGGAATATGATGGCCAAAGTAAGCATGAAGTAAATATCTTTGCCTAAATTTCAGATTAGTTCTATGCCAGACTAGCTACAATTGTTTATTTTGTGAAATTAGTTTTTATAATTTAATTCATTCTTCTTTGGATACTGTGTTAGCACTATTATTTAAAACTTTAAATCTTGCATTTTTTTTCTCTGCATCCCACTACTTTAAAAATCTGGTATGGGTCCCACACTACTTCCTTTTACGTGTAAATTTCTTTGTAGATGCCTTAGTGTTAAATTTATGCTATGAGTGAGCAAGATATCAATTCGAACATTTACACCCCTAGTTTGCTTCGAAACAATGCAAAACAAATGTTTTACAATGATTCATTTACTAAATATCGCCGATTTTAACATCATTCAGTGAATTTTTCGCAAAATATCGCCAATTGCGCCAAATTGAACCCAAATTCAAAAAAAAAAAAAAAAAAAAAAAAAAAAAAAAAAAAAAAAATTCGCCAAATTTGTCGCCAACTTGGCGATATGTCGCCAAGTTGGCGTCAAACACTTGGCGACCAAAAGCTTGGCGACATAACGGAAAGTGGTCGCGCCAATGCATATCTTTCCCTCTGCATTGAAATTAACACTGATTTTCCCCAAAAAAGGGGTAAAACACCCCCTTGGGAACATTCAAATGCAACCACAAGAGGAGGTGCACAACTAGACCATCCTCAGAGCCTACATACCAAGCTAGAAGCTTCTACGGCATATAGTTTTTGAGTTATGCGACCCACATACGCACACACGTACATACAGACGTCACACGAAAACTCGTCGTAATTAACTCGGGGGTGGTTGAAAAATTTTTTTCGGCTGCTTATATGTTGGTAGGTACATATGCACGTGCTGACAGGTCAAAAAAACTAAGGAATTTTCATTCGGGGGCGAGCAAAATCAAAATTTAGACTCAAATTTGAGTGATTTTTTTTTCGCGATCACAATACTTCCTTTACTACGTAAAAGGAAGTAAAAACATAAAAAACATTTTGCACAGTTCTTCCACAATTCTATTTTGGCAAGCGTAAGTTTTGAAAATCATAGCAGAATATGTAGACAAGTAGTACTGCAATCTACATTGTATGCTGCGATCTACTAAATAATCAATTGTATCAAAGCTGTTGCTATATATAGATTAAAACGATTAGGAAACTTTCCAATTGTTTGAACTAATATTTATGCGTTGGAAAATGAGAATAGTTGAAAAAAAAATCTCTTCCAAGAAAATGGTCTCTTTCGTTTGAAAAACTCAAAAATTTTGAAAATTACGAAAAAGCGGAAAAATGAAGGGTGTTTGAGCACCATCTTCCATTAAGAGTAGGGAGCTGAAATTTTCGGGGAGTGATCTCATACATAAATGTAAAAAAAGTAGGGTGCGCCTTGGTCCGTAGCAAAAAAAAAAAAAAAAAAAAAAAAAAATTTTGAATCACCCTAATATACATGCACTATCTGTAAGCGGTCAAAATGTATTTAGTAATCTCAATAACAGTTAAAAGTCAGAGTAAATTGAAAAAATTTATATCTTAACGAGTCTAATACTTTCAGATTCTTAGAAAATCAAAGAAAAACAAACACACATATATATATATATATATATATATATATAAATTACACAGACCTTTTAACTGTAAACTATGAGGAAAATATCTGAGCCCGCCCTTAAAATTTTGCAAATGGGCGCCCATAAAACTCCCCCAATGTCTTTGATGCCGCCCCTTTTGATGCGTGGTTTTAAATTTTCGTTTATTCATATTCATTTCTTTAATTGTTTTTACTTCCTTTTACGTAGTAAAGGAAGTATTGTGATCACGAAAAAAATTTCATTCAAATTTCGGTCTAAATTTTGACTTTGCTCACCCCTGAATGAATGTCGCGTAGTTTTTTCGACCTGTCAGCAAGTGCATATGTACCTAACAACATACAAACAGCCGAAAAATCAATTTCGACCACCCCCGAGTAAATTACGACGGGTTTTCTCGTGACGTCTGTATGTACGTATGTGCGGATGTATGTGCGTATGTGGCTCGCATAACTCAAAAACTATATGCCGTAGAAACTTCTAGCTTGGTATGTAGGCTCTGAGGGGGGTCTAGTTGTACACCTCCCCTTGTGATTGCATTCGAATGTTCCCAAAGGGGTCTTTTACCCCTTTTTTGGGGTAAATCAATGTCAATTTTCAATACAGACTCAAGTGATATGAATTGGGGCCACCACTTGGCGACATGTCACCAAGCTTTTGGTCGCCAAGTGTTTGACGTCAACTTGGCGACATATCGCCAAGTTGGCGACAAATTTGGCGAAAAAATTATTTTTTTGAATTTGGGTTCAACTTGGCGCTATTGGCGATATTTTGCGAAAAATTCACTAAATGATATTAAAATCAGCAATATTTAGAAAAATAACCATTGCAAAATATTTTTTGCATTGTTTCGTGGTAGATTAGGGAAGTAAATATTTGAATTGTTACCTTGCTCACTCCAAGCACTTTTTTTAACACTTAAGGCAACTGCTAAGAAATTTACACGTAAAAGGAAGTAGTGTGGGGTCCATACCAGATTTTTTGTTTAATATTTACTTGTTTACTTGTAAAAATGTTTTTACTTTATTTTATTTATTTTTTATGTGTGTTTTAGTGTAAAAACTGAGTTTCCCTACGGGGGGGGGGGATGGGTGCATTGCCCTCCCGGAGAGATGCCTTAAAGAAACACGGCTCGCTACGTGCTTGATTAAAGTCGTAAATTCTTAATTGTAAGTTATACTTAATAATGTTAAAGTAAAGAGATAGGGTTCTCTTCTGATGCCCTAAATTTCTCCGGAAATAAAAAATACATCTTTTCGGCAAATTTGACAACGTTAGGAACGTCGCGGTCGTGATTCTAGATTATGTAAAATGAAGGGATAGGTTCACAGACTGTTCTCAGTAGATGTTTTCCGAAGTTGACACCCCTCTGCTTAATAAATGAAAAAGTTTTCATCTTTTCCTGAATAAATTTGATTTTTACTTGTTAATAATTTAAAAATTACTTTGCAATAGTATTATTTCGTTTGTGTATTAGTTCAAACTGCGTTTTCCTCCGGGAGGTTGACTTCCTGTTAGTCGGAGGGGGGGGGGAGGGGCACTGTCTTTGCGGAGAGATGCTTGAAAGAAACATTGGGCAAAAGCAATCCCGTGCACAGAATTTCCCTCTGATTTGGAGAAATCAATGTATATATATGAGTGGACTTGGTTTTCCGATGAAATATGCATTGGATTTGCAATCTTTGAACCCCTTGGACCCCCTTTGAACCCCTTTGTTTTTGAACCTTTTTTTTCTTCGCCTGTCGGCTTCGTTGTATTATTTATTTGAAATGAATGGCAACGGTAAGACGCATGCTGTTTTGTTGATCAACAAAATTTAAGAGAAGAGACGGCTGTTTAACGGAAATTTCTCTTAATGGTGTTCCGCTGTTAGCAGTTTCTTTTTCCAACGACAACTTTTGGTGGCTTTCTAAAGAGTAAGTTTTTTTTGAAAATCATATTGACTACCAATTGCTTTCAGTGTTATAGTTTCATGAGTTCCGTTGTTGTCAAAAAAGGAGTTATTTTTTTTTTTTTGTCGTTGGCAATTCTGACATTGACAAACATCTGTGGTTTTTTTGATCGAGTTTATTGTATTGTTAAAATATGAATCAGTGTTTATTGCACACAAAGTCCTAACAAAGTTGTTTTGGACTGAGAATTTAAGAATTTAAATGCTTCGATTGAGAAAAGCTTGCATCTACCACCCTTTAGTTACCAAGTTTTGTGAAGAACAGCGTATTCTTGACGACAATTTGAAAATACATTTGTTTTTTTTTTTCAACTTTCTATTTTAATATTTTCAAATGAATTTAATGAACAATAGTTTCTTATTGTATTCATGTGGGTGAACGAGAGAACGATCTTCATATTTTAGTCATTGGATAATTTTATTTTTCCACTTTATAATCTTATACCAGTCTGAAATATTCCTCTTTGATTTGATATGTCCACAGAAAAATATTTTAAACATTATGATTTCTACCTGAAAAACATACTTTGAGCTCATGCAGTAAGATTCATTAAAATTTAAGTTTTAATTTTATACTTAAGAAGCCCAGTTTTGTATTTGCATGTCATGTTTTTTCTTTATTATAATTGGTTATTAGGAAAAGTCTTTCTTGGGTTTAAAAAAAAAAAGATAGTTCTTAAGTGCTATTTTAGATTCTAATGTTTTAATGTGTCACCAGGTAGAGATGCAGAGGGGGAGGGGAGATTATGGGAGTCATATTTTGCTACTTAAGCCCTTAACCCCTAAAATGTGTTTTTGGGCCTTATATTTCAAAAAAAAAAACACCCTCCTCAGACCTTTCATTTGCCCCTGAAAACTGCACTCTGATCTCCCTTTCCGAAAATGACACTCTCCAATACCAGAAGTATATCTATTCTTGTAAAGTGACAGGGGTACTGGGCATTGTCCTCAGAAATAAGTTTTTTGTTGTAAAGATAATGCAAATGTGATGGAAATTGGTTTCTTGGTGTAAAGATAATGCAAATGTAATGGAAATTGGTTTCAAACCATCTGATGAGTTCTGTCAAGCATTTTTTCCTACTAAAGCATTGCATTTATGGAATTGTTCGTTAAGTTAAATTCTCGCAGTTCTAGGGAGGGTTTTGTACACTTATACAACTTCACAGATACGTGTCTGGGCTGGATAAAAAATAATTTTACCAGCTAGTCATCGCCTGAATCAATTTATTTCGTAAAGCTTGGGAAATAAACACCACATTGTTTGTTTTTGTTAAAAATTGGTTAATAACAATGTTTTTATGACATTTGACTAAAATTGTTTTACATAGGACTTCTTTGCAAAATCTATTAGCTGATTCTTACGAAACAAGTAATTGCTTGCCCTTGAATAATAAAATCAAATTTTGCACGTTGATCATAAGTATTTTTTAAATGTTAATAATATGGCAAAGTAAAACATAAATAGATAAATAAATAAAAGAAATAATTTAAGTTATTTGACACCTTGGTTTGTTTAGATGGCTCTCTCTCTGAAAAAGTTTAGCATAAAAAAATAAAGCAATTGTCTGAATTTTATATGTGTTCTGGTCTTCGAGATTTGTAGGTGATGGCCTCGGATTAAAAAAAAAAAAATTCAAGCACCATTGCTATGCATGTGTGTTAATGTGTTGTGCATAATTATTTCAACTGTAATCAATATTTTTTAGGTAGATACAGAAACATTTAAAACATGAATGTGCAGAAAGATAGTCTACTCAGAAGAAGAAGGCATTCAAATAAAGAAAATTTCAAACAGTACTATATTTTTATTACTAAATTTATATTGTATTTTGAAGAATTAGACTTCTTGAATTTTCATCATAGATTTCAAGAAATTAAAGGCAAATTGCATGATAATTGTTATGCTTGTTCTTAACCCATTAATGCCGATTGGTACAAAAATATACCAACACGGAAATGAAATATAACTTGTCCTTACATGGCTCTATCAGTCTAACAAGTGTGCATTTCACATGGTAAAAACTCACAGAAAGGAAACTATATATAAGTTTCGCACCCTCGTAGAAAACTTGTGAAATAATAAGCTTAAAACTTGAACGAATGTCTTATTGATGTTTTCGAAGTCGGCATTAATGGGTTAAGTACGAAAACCAGGGTAGCAAATTCAGCGTATTTAAAAAAAAAAAAAAAAAAAAAAAAAACAGAGGGAAGAGAAATCAATATATATTTTCTTCCATCTTGTTTCAAAAACTGTAAGGCATTGGTATAAAAACTTAAAGCATATGCCCAAATTGCTTTGGTTTAACCCCCTGCGATTTCTTAAATAGCAATTGTGAAAATAACTACTCTTATTTCACCACTATTTCCATTTCTAATAAAGCCCAACTAGTTTTTTTAACCTCTTCAGTCCCAGTTGAAGGTACACATATGTGTACCTTCTAAGTTTTTATTTATATCTGGTTTCAAAGCAAATTATAATTTGAAAAAAAACTATGCATTATAAAATCTAAGATTGTAGCATTTATTTTTCATCAATCCCATTTTTTTTAGGTATTATTCAGACCTAACAAAGGTTTAAAAACTTGAAATTCAAATGGTTGAAAAAATCAGGACTGAAGAGGTTAAATTAAAAGAAAAAAAATTTAGAAAATACTTAATAATAAAAAATGACAATAAATACTTAAATACTTTTTTTGTAATACAAAAAAGCAAAATGAATATTTTGTAATGTAAAATATGATAAAATTTATTTTAGAAAAGATTGATGTTTCAATTTCTCGTGTATGTATCTATTTTTTTTTTTTTTTTTTTTAGAAAGCAATGCAGAGTAACAGATTATTTTCCTATTAGAAGAAGTAACAGAAAGGCTGTTTTTGTTGTAAAGGTATAAAGTTTATTTATATAAAAAAGCATGTCACTCAAGGCCGTATCCAGAGGGGGGGCCCGACGGGCCCGAGCCCCCCCCGAAACCCGAAATGTTTTATAATGTAAAACAGAAAAAAAAAAAGTTTTTTAAAAATTAACTTTTTTTTAAAATTTCAAATGTCAAAAAAAATTATATTATTTTTTCTCTTTAACTATTAAACGAGTAAAAATTTGAAGTACAAAAAAAAAAAAAAAAAAAGACAATTCAAATTCTTATTAGCTGCAAAACAAATTTGAAAACAAGACTCTCATTAGCACTTCCAGCTCTCTTTCCCAAATCAATTCAGGCTCAAGGCAAGCTACTTATCAGTTTGATCGCCGGTCCCCCCTCCCCCCATAAAACTTATAAAACTTACACCACTCAGATTCTTACCCCCTAATCGCCGGGCCCTGAGTTTCCGACTAGGCTGAGATTGCTTCTCAGCGCCCTGATTCAATTAACAGGGTACTTTTTTGGTCCCCATTTATAAGCATTTGTAATCCTCGAGGGATTTTAATAGCTAAACATGTCTTCAAACACTTCTAAACATGTTAATATCAACAAGACCACACAAAAACGGAAACGTTCACAGACCCTCTGCTTTGTTGGACGCTCACCAATCTTAGACAAAAGTTACTTTAAAAAAATTCCATTTACAAATGCTTAAAAACCTTGAATACTTTGTTAAATATAGCTGTAAACCTTGAATTTTAAAGTTTCTAACACAAATGGAGGGGAGGTGGGCATCAAGTTGCGCGAAACTCAGCTCCTTGATTAAAAAAAATATTCTGCGTAATGCAAAAATCATATTCCAGCATTTTTTGTAGCATATTTTCAAAAAAAATTTTTTGTGACTCGCATGTTTCATTTCTGACTATTCATTAAATACCTAATTCAGTATTTTAGAAGTTACTTTGTAATTGATTCTTTTATTAATATGTTAAGCACGAGAAAAAATATTACCCTACCTGTATTCATTTTCGTTTTCTGCAGTACTAGTGATTGAAAAAGAAATTGTCGTTATAAGTATTTTTTAATATCTATTTTTAATCTTTAAAAGATGTGTCTTTCAAAGTTTTAACAATTTCGTAAGACTGTCCAATCAACTATTAAAACGTCAGAGACTGGAAAGTGCAAATGAAATGCTTTAAAGAATTTTAACTGTTCCAGAGTCTTTGAAAATCATTAAATACCTTTTTGAAACTCCTTCAAAAGTGCTTCAATCCTATTTCTTATAAATAATTAAAATATGAATTAACTAAATGGCCAGAATGTTACTCTCTCGTTAATTATTTTTTAAATCTCTACACTATTTCTTTTAAAGAATTTTATGTGTTTTATAATATTGGTTATTTTATGTTACTAACAAGTGCTGTGTCTGTCGGTGAGTTGGAGAACTGATCAAAAACTACTATGTAACTATAGTGAAAACCGATGTAAGCAAGTGATAATGTGTTAATCTTTTCTCCACCCTTGTCCTTCCTCTCTGTCGCTTAATGTTAATCGTTTGTTAAACTAAACATTTTTTTAAGCTTTGATTAATCTTAATTTGCAAAAGAATGCAGAAAATTTATGAGATTGTTGTTTGCCTACTTTTCCAACATGTTTTTGAAGTCCCAATTGCCCCATATAAGGCCTCAAAATGCAGAATTTTAAAACTTTTTTTCAAAAATTTTCTAAAATTACGGATATTCTACCCCATTTAAAAAAGTTGTCATTATATATCTCTCCATTTCCAATAAAGGTCAGTTCAAGAAAATAATAAGAATAAAGAAATGAAAAACATACACATCAAACATCGTGGGGGAGGGGGGGGCGGGGGGGGGGGGGTCAGCTAGAAATTAGACTCATAGCACACACAAAAATGTATGTGTGTTTGGGCAATGTGTGAAACTCTGGGCCCCTCCCGAAATGTTTTTCTGGATACGGCCTTGATGTCACTACACTAGCAATGAATCATAGTCTTGAAATTGCATACTTGGGGTGATGTGTCTTCATTGATGGCTCTATGCTGTAGAGATTACATGGGGGTAGCTGGTGTTCACAGAGAGCTCTTTAGTTTTTACTTACTAATAGGACTTCTTACTACTACTGCCTTTGATGGAGAAGTTGAAGCTATTGCTGTGGCCGCACTACAACTGTCGATTCATAGCCATTTATTCGTGAAAGCAGTTACACAGTTAGGTTTTAAAAGTGTATTTCAGGCAATTCTGCATACCCAAAGCACTTCCCAGAGAATTTTAGAGTGTAGGCCTTTACTTAGAAAGCTGGCGCATAGACTTTCGTTCCAGTAGATTCTTACTCCTTGTGGAATTGTATGCAATGAAAAAGCCAATACATTGGCTAAGAAAGGAGCTCTGGTGGAACAGCGCATAAACCAGCCACTCTCCTTCATACAACTAAATGACGACTCTCAGGGAAAGCCGCAAATAAGATATGATACAACAAACTCTTAACAAGAAATTAAGTGCTCTGGGGGAAAACGTAAAAATTCCCAGTTATTTAAGGGAAACAGCAATGGCTCTCAAGAGGTTTCAGTGGACAAGGCTGTTTGCGAGACCATTCCAAAATAATCAGAGTGGTGGATTCCCTAGACTTTTTTATGTGACTCGAATCTACTAATGACGTTTGAACATTTTCATAATTGTGTTCCACTTCACCATTATGAGGGCATTGTTAAAAAAAACCAAAGAGCTCAAGAACAAATGGCGTAAGCGCTAATGTTTAGCATTTTCAATCATCAGAGGGGATGAGCACCTCTGTATAAAAAGTTGTAAAATATTTGAAGCTCAGAAAAAAAAATAATGAATTATATTAGGCAATGAATGCATTCAAGGGGTAAATAATGATTTACTTGAAAAAGTCAATAAATAATTAAAATGTTAATAAATTATGTCTCTCAGACATTTACTCTTTTTTTCAATTTCAACATTCTAAATATATTTACTATTTTTATAGAAGCAAAACCAAAAACTCGTTGAAGAAACAATTTTATCTGGTGCAGAAGGCGAAAGAACAAATGGCTTTCAGGTATTTTTAATGATGAATATAAGATTCAACATGTTCATTTATTTTCGGAAGAAAATGCCTTTTAAAATGTTAACACATAGAAGTTATGAAGCTTTGTATATAGTAATATGTATCTTTTCTTATAATCCATACATGTATTATACAATTGTTTATATTTTAAAAATCAATGTCTTTTTTTTTAACATCATTCCTATAAAATGTAGATTTAACATCATTTCTTAACAATTAATTGTCCCATTGCTTTCTGTTTCTCACATGAGTAGCATTTGATTGAAGTATGGTCATGCAAGTTCTGTATCCTTAATAGATCAAAATAAAAAGCAAATGTTTAGTGTACTTACAGCTTTTGTTATCATTATTTTAAAATTTCCATGTGAACCTAAAATTTTCAAAAGGCTACACTGTTGAACCAGATAAAAGAGGTTCTACTGTATATTTTGTCATGAGGGTCATTCCATGTGAAATCAACAAGCCTCAAAACTTGACCATCACCAATTTCAAAAAAAATTATAGGGTTGATTACCTCTATAAAGTGATACAAAAAACTGATTTTTAAAATTTTTTTCAGCTGTTAGTTTTTTGTGTGAGACCGCTTAAAAAACGCAAAAAATGGAAAAAAGTGAAATTTTGAACATACAAAGATTCAATTTTCTCAGCTTGTATTGCAGCTAGAGTTTTTTGTTATATGTCATTGTAAAGCTCTTTAAACAAACTTTCAAATGATATATAATTTGACAAGGTTTCGTGATGTTAATATTTCAAGGTCACCAAAAGCATTATTTGACCTTGAATATTTCAAAAAGTGCATTTTTAAAAAATCTGAAAAAAATGTATATATTATTTCCTAATGTAGTGTATATGTGGTAAAATTTGCAGAATGGGACAGCAATGGGATCTGGATGAAAAATGGAATCGACTTTTTACACTCTTACCACTTTACTGCAATGCCTATGGCTCCTGAGGATATATAATACAGAAATATTGCAAACTGCGAAATGTTATTTACAAGTGACGGATGGCTTATTCCACGTCTTGTTTTGAGAGGTTATAAATCATTCCTTTTCCGTTTCTACTAGGGTCTACTTTCGAAATAATAGCACTTATGGGCACATTGACAACATTTTCAAAGTCTGGATAGTAGATAGAATTTGAGGATCCATGAGGCTGCAACAGCTTGATTTTCTTCATATGTGTCTAAGACGCACCTTAGCCACCAATATCCATTATACCTTCAGATCAAGAATCCAACTATTTCTGGGCAATCAAGATCGCCTTTGACAGTTGTAGAACGTTTAATCCTTATAGTGTTCTTCTTTAAAACTTCTTTAAAAGGAATAGCGTAGAAATTTAAAAAATGATTGACGAGAGACAGGGACGTCATTTCAAGTTTTTCCGGGGGGGGGGGGGGGGGGGCATCAAAATCCACTTAATTTTTGATGCCGCACCTTCACATTTAGGGGTCCATAGTAACTAAACAGCTCAACTTTAGAATAAAACATTCTGGATTTGGTCTTTCAATAAGATAATAAACATTTGGTAATTTTTTGGAAAAAATCTGAGAGGTCATGAATTAACGCATAATGCTAGGCGTGACAGTTTCTCAGATTCTTGCTCTTAATACTTTGTGATTTATTTTGCAGATTTTAAATATACTATTCTAGTTTTTCCTTTGCTAAAAATAAATGTTACTGCTAGTTAAAACTTATAATTTTAATAATTCAGAAAAATAGAACTAAATTTAATTTAAATTTATTAATGAATTAATTAATATTGAAATTATTTTAATTATTTAATTATTTAATGGACATATATGGGTAAAATATCGTTTGTTCACATGTGCCCCTGTTTACATGTGCTCCCCTCTCCCCAATAATGTCTTCATTGTAGCATTAACACCAAGCAAGCAGGTAAATCGTAAAAAATTCATTCTTTTATACATCGAAACGTACCAAAACGCGGGCATGGATTCTGTTATTTTCGTGTAAAATTTGCATTGAGTTTACCCCCCCCCCCACCCCCAATTCTTCAAAATAACCGGTCTGGGTAGGGATAAGGCAGAAAAGTACTGGAATTAAATTTGCTAATTCTCACGGATTTCATCAATTTCACTCTGTATTTGAAACGTCAACTTGTACGTAAAAACTTTCCAGTAGAGAAGCAATTTGCTCCCGTCATAAAATGAAGGGGGATTTTTGGTGTTTAAGATAATTGTTATGAATGTACTTTTGAGTCTACTGAAGTAAAAGCTTTATTTTTAGTAACTTTTACACTAGTACATATACATCTTTAAAATTTTATGATTCATTATAATAAAAGCATTGTTCAACAACGCGGTAATCAAAGATGCAGTTTTAATTGAAGGCTCACCTTCATTTCAGAATGAAATTAGTTAAAAATAATTATATTTCACGTTCTAATTAGCTCTGTAATACTCGAAAAACAATTGTCTGATGCGGAAAATCAAGGTTCTATTTATATATAATGCTATTATTTGCAAGTATTTTGTCGTCCTCATGTTGGAGGATTAAGAAAAAAAACCGCTTAGAACTGGAATAGTTGATGGTTAATTAATGCAGTTATTACAGAAATAGAATATTGCATTGTCATCGAGTTTTAGATACATCGAACTTTAATCGATCGGACCACAGGAAGATTAAGGGCGAAAATTGAGTTTTAAATCGTGTTAAAAAAAAGTAATTAAAGACATAGGAAGATGTTTTTCTGCATGCTTGCTTCTAGCCAGCTTAACGGCCACTTTGTTTCACTTATTCAGAACCGATCACATGGTTATCAATTGACATGACGCTGTAGGTTCAGCCACATTTTATGCAGAAAATACGATAAAAAGCAATTACTGCCCCTTTAAAATTATTAATGCTACTTATAGAGCAAGCAAATGAATTTAGAAAAAAAAAAAATGCAATACTTCACATATCTCTTGCTAATTTGTACTTTTTTATTCTGTAGTCTAATAATGCAAAAGAAACATTACTTAAGTGCGTCAAAAAAATTTAAATAACTGTTTAGAGCTTAACCCTTTAACTGTCAAGTTATTTTGATGATTTGGGTGCACAAATTGTCAAATTTTTTTATTGCAAAAATCAAATGTTGGTACAAAACAAAACATACTTAGAAGTTAAAAATTGATATTTTGAAGCACATGGGTAAAATATTTAAAGTTTTGTAGGCACTGCATAGTTGCTTGAGGCGGCTGCCACTCAACATGGCAGTTGTAAAGTTCGCTTCTAGGGGAGCATTATTTTCTAAAAATGAAAAAAAAAAAAAAAAAAGTAAATAAATAAATAAATGGAAAAAATAAATAAAAGTGAATACCTTTCAGTAATTCAGTCTTGTGTGGTATAACTGGAAACACTTTTCCAAGCACAAACCCGAGAAACAGTCAGGGACGTCATTTCAAGTTTTTCCAGGAGGGGGGATGGGCAAAGGGTCCAAACACAATGCAATTTCATCGAAAAACATACAAAACCACGCCCACTTATATGTAACTACATTGATTTCTCAAAGTCAGGGGGCAATGGACCCCCCCTGCCCCCATTAAATGACGGGCCTGACGAGAGAGTAATATTCTGGCCATTAAATTAATTCATAGTTTATTTATTTGATAAGAAATATAACTGAAGAACTTTTTAAGGAGTTTCAAAAGGTATTTAATTATTTTCAAAGACTCTAGAATAGGCCTTGCCCCCCTCCCCCCGAATGTTTTGTAATGTAAAACCGAAAAAGAAGTTTTCTGTTTTTACAAATTCCAAATACCAAACAATGTCGAGTTTTCTTGCCATCCTCGAATCCGCCCACTCTTTCTCCTAACCGCTAGTCCGCAGACATGGGACAGTTTCCTATGTAAATGCGGCGTCTGTCAACCCATGAATCTGCCTTTGTTTTTCTATGGAAGAATGTAGGAAGAGACACAATGTTAAACTTCTGAAAGCGATTTCAGTGCAGATTGGAGTTATTAAAATTTGGCATTTTTTATAATTTATTCAATAATTAGTAAAGAAAAAATTTTTTCCGAATAAATAGTACTAAAAGCAAAAAGGTACTAATTTCCAAGGGGAGGGGGGCTCGAGCCCCCCCTTGCCCCCCCCTTATGGGCGCCCATGGTGCCTGGTGTTGTTCTTGCCATCATTTTCTGGATTTCAAAGCCTCTGCTTCCTGTTTATAATGTTCAATTGTGCAATATTGAAAATGAATTGATTTGATATAGAAGAGGCTTTGAAATCCAGAAAAATGATGGCAAGAACAACACCAGGCACTCAGAGTCTTCATTGTGTAATGCCATTAAACAGGAATCAGATGCAAGTGAATGCATATTTATTTTCAACATTATAAGGATCGAACTACTACAACTGTCAAAGGCGATCTTGATTGCCCAGAAGTGGTTGGATTCTTGATTTGCAAGTATAATGGATATTGGTGGCTAAGGTGCGTCTTAGACACAGATGAAGAAAATCAAGCTGTTGCAACCTCATGGACCCTCAAATTCTATCTACTATCCAGACTTTCAAAATGTTGTCAATGTGCCCATAAATGCTATTATTTCGAAAGTAGACCCTAGTAGAAACGGAAAAGGAATGATTTATAACCTCTCAAAACCAGACGTGGAATAAGCCATCCGTCACTTGTAAATAACATTTCGCAATTTGCAATATTTCTGTATTATATATCCTCAGGAGCCATAGGCATTGCAGTAAAGTGGTAAGAGTATAAAAAGTCGATTCCATTTTTCATCCAGATCCCATTGCTGTCCCATTCTACAAATTTTACCACATATACACTTCATTAGGAAGTAATATATATATTTTTTTCAGATTTTTTAAAAATGCACTTTTTGAAATATTCAAGGTCAAATAATGCTTTTGGTGACCTTGAAATATTAAAATTACGAAACCTTGTCAAATTATATATCATTTGAAAGCTTGTTTAAAGAGCTTTACAATAACATATAATAAAAAACTCTAGCTGCAATACAAGCTGAGAAAATTGAATCTTTGTATGTTCAAAATTTCACTTTTTTCCGTTTTTTAAGCGGTCTCACACAAAAAACTAACAGCTGAAAAAAATTTTAAAAATCAGTTTTTTGTATCACTTTATAGAGGTAATCAACCCTATAATTTTTTTTGAAATTGGTGATGGTCAAGTTTTGAGGCTTGTTGATTTCACATGGAATGACCCATAAAGCTTTGCATTACTCTCATCAATCTGGACTTAGGGTTGTCCAAAAGTGACGTCACACTTTGAGTGGATGAGAGGGTTGGTGGAATTGTAACAGGTTGCGACCTGACAAGGTCTAGCAAGAAATGTGACATATCACACGTTTTACTCATTAGAATAAGTTTATTAAAAATAGTTTGATGTGCGACAAGGGGAAAGGGGAGTAAAAATGTAGAAAAAAAAGTGCAACATTTTTGTCCTCAACTGAAAGCCAGACTGATGTAAGTCACATCCCAACAAAAACATAAATGTGAAAAAGGAGCCAAGTTCGGTTGAAACAACATTTGAGCAGTTTGAAGCAGCGGTGCCACCGACAAAAGAGTTGAAATCTAACAGGCTCCAAGTTCTATAGCTGTTCTGTTAACTACAGTCGTGAGAGTTATTGAAATGTTCATTAATTTATTGTAATAACATTTCGTTAGTTCCTTTCATATCGGCTTCTTATAACTTGGCAAGTTCATTTCTAACTGACGTAAGTCGGACTTTTTTGAACGTAACTTCGTGACGATTAAAACTTGCCCTGCTCCGAAGCCGATATGAAAGGAACTAACGAAATGTTATTACAATAAATTAATGAACATTTCAATAACTCTCACGACTGTAGTTAACAGAACAGCTATAGAACTTGGAGCCTGTTAGATTTCAACTCTTTTGTCGGTGGCACCGCTGCTTCAAACTGCTCAAACGTTGTTTCAACCAAACTTGGCTCCTTTTTCACATTTATGTTTTTGTTGGGATATCATGTATTTTTGAAAAGCCGAAGTAACGGTTATGCTTTCATTTAGACACAAATTAATAAACATAACATGAGATTACAGTTACGCTGACAACGCAGATATAACATAGGCCATGCTACATTCGACATATTTTTAATTTTAATGATTTTACTCGTAACTCAAATAAATAATAGGAGACGCTGCAATTTATGATCAATGACGAAAGAAACAGGTAAAACAAATAATTTTCTTCGCGTTTACCCTATATTTTTCTTAAAAGAGGAATAGATTATTTTAACTACTTGGTTAATATCTTAAGTCACCGCAAGATGGCATAGTCAATCTCTAGAATTCGAATTATTTATTTCATCTTGATAAACCTCTTTAATCTTCCGTCAAGGCAAACTAAGCCTTGAAACAGCTTACAGTAAAACATTTGATTTTAAACTTAAGTATTTTATTATTGGCAACGTTTTACAAGCATTTTGGCGCTTTTGTTTGACGAACCATTTATAAATCGCGCCAAGATACTCATAAAAAAATGCTTTTTTTCTTGCTTTTTAATGTAGTTTTTGGGACTTTTTAGATTTTTCCCATAGTTAGTGTATGGAAATATACCTTGATGCCAAATTTTAAGATTCTGAGACACTTGGAAGTAGGTAAACATTTTGATGAGTGAGTGTATAATCTAAATAAGAAAATCGCCATTTTTTCGTTTTTCAAATATTAATAACTTTAAAACTAAAAGAGATATACTCATAAAATTTAGGATTATGGGTGTTCTATGTCACTCTAATAGACTTACAAAATTTAAAGCATGTAGATGAAGTAGTTCTTGAGAAACGGAGGGGTCGAAAGTAGCCCGAAATGGTTCGTGTAAAGATACACTAGCAGATGTGCAGCGCGAACTTGGCTGACACACTGCCGTGTGTCTTGATTAGCAATACTTTGCAGAAGAGCCAAAAAATGTTTACCTGATCCATAGAAAGGTTGGGACTAGCACTCATTTAGTACAAATAATTATATATTTAAAAAACAAAAGAATAAAGTTGACGTGGCTCAATGCAGAATAGGATTCTATTAGGGTTAGAAATTATTAAAAAATCTTACTAGTCTTTCGGATCAGTGAACATGTCCGAATGGGTCATATTGGTCCACGTTAAATTTGATACTAAATAGCTAAATTTTTTATTGTAAAAACATCAGTGGTCCCTCAGACCACTGATTATTTTTTATGGTGGTCCGAAGCAAATTTTACTGGTCTGGGACTAGTGGACCAGCAGTAATCTCGAACCCGATATATATAGTGCAGTTACAACTTTAAAGCCACTCATTTTAAAAACAAAACAAGCTTTAAATTGGAATTAATGATGGTACATGAGTAAGTTACATCGTTGAAAAATATGATTAAATTACAGTTCTTTTAGGCCATGTGCTTTCCTGATGGAACGTCTGCACGTGCTTGTTTTTTAGTATGCGCTAAACCACGTAGTCATCCGAGAAGTGGAAGTTAAAAGTTTTTAGTTGAAATTAAAGCCTCTGTTGAAGTTATTATTTTGTTAACTCTGATTTGCAGAAAAATTTGCTTGGAAGATGACCTTGCCCTGAGGTACTAATTTTTGAACAGCCCCTTATAGAAAATGATACTATGTATTACATGCACTTCTAATTATCCTACATTGTATGTGTTAAATAAAATTTCTACTTAATAAGCAAATCAATTTGTTGTTAGTGTGATAAATTTTCTTTCTCATAGGTAAAATATTTTCCTGATAAAGGCCGTGGCATTATAACAACCAGAGCTTTGATGTGTGGTCAGTTTGTGATGGAGTATCACGGAGAATTGATCGATTACAAAGAAGCCAAAAGGAGAGAAATGTTTTATGCAGAGAAAAATGTTGGTTGCTACATGTATTATTTTAAACTAAACAAATGCTATTGGTAAGACATTGTGATTCATTCTTTGCATGTTGCTTAAAAAACTATTTTTATCTGTTTTTAAGGTTACTATAACTGTGATATACGATCCCTTTATTAATAGTAATTAGCAGCTGAAAAAGATTTTGCTCAAAAATTTTTTTTGGGCTGATCTCAATAGTTTGAAATTTTATTTGCATTGTTCTTTAAATTGACATCAACAGCTTAAAATTTTTTCTCTGAATCCTATTAGTTTAAAGAAACCTGTTTATATTCTTTCATTAACAGTATTGATGCAACTGAAGAATCAGACAGGCTGGGCCGTCTCATTAATCATAGCAAAAGAGGGAACCTGAAAACACGTATTATTTTTGTCAACAATCAGCCTCGCTTGGGATTTTTCGCCTGTCGAGATATCAGTGCAGGCGAAGAGCTCACTTACGACTATGGCGATCGCAGCAAATTGTCTCTCCAATTTCATCCTTGGTTGGCAGCCTAAAAATTTTTCATTTCATATATTTATTACTCATTTTTTAATGCTATGAGCTTCAGCATTTCATTGAAAATGCATTTCCATTTGTATATTAATGTATGCAAATAGTCAAAATGTTACACTCATCTTTTTATTATTAAACCAATAAAAAATAAAGTTGGATACTTTATTGTATTTAAACAACATATTCTGAAGGAATTATATATACCTTAGCTGACTTTATGTATCAAAATACTGTAGCTTTTTATTTTTATTAGATATACATTCACTTTTTATATAAACCCAATAGACAATAAATCCTATGAACGAATTATTTTATGGTCCCCACTAATTTGCATTTAATATGAATTAACTTTCAGTTTTAAGATATTCTTCAGTTATCATCCCCCAATATATGATGATGCACATACAAATCATATTTTTTCACTGCATTTAGCATCGATGAAACTGCTTACAAGGGAAAATAATAGAAACACGTTGATACAGATTTATTAAAATAAAAATAAAATCGGCCTTAAAAACTATTAGTTTTGTGCTATTTTTAATGCTAAATTTAATAAAAAATGTTATTTAAAATGTTATTTTTCATTAAGTTCTATCATGAATTGAGGGGTTAACATCCTTTTCTCAACAATGATTTTATTTTATGTTGATTTTCTTATACATCCTCATTGATTATGAACTGTAACCCAATAGGAAAAGAAAAAATATCTTATTATCTTTGTTAACCTGTGAATGTTTAAGACTGTGTAGAATGTTAAACTCTATGTACCCTTTCAATTAAGTCAAAAAAAAAAAAAAAAAAAAAAAAAAAAAAAAAAAACATACTCCTCTTCCATGAGCCAAGTTTTCTTCCTGAAAAGTATATCAAATGTTGTTCTATACACTTTTCTTCCTAAATTATATACGGATGTTTCAAACTCTACTTAATTAAATTAGTTTTTCTAGAAACTACAGTAATAACACATTCCACAAAAAACAATCAGATGTTGATGCTTCTGGAATGTGGGTTTGCAAATACTCAGGATAGCTGTTTTATGAAATAGTTTTATCAACAGTAAATTTTGTAACAGCACCTAAAATATGAATATTATTTCAGAGTTTAAATAAAATAAGATATGCAATGAAATAATATAGAAAATATATTTAACCCTCTCGGCACCCTGGACCTCATATGAGGCTCCTACTTTTGAACTCAATTTTGGAAGAAGTAAACACTTAAAATGATTTTTTTTTTCACTTAGGAGCTTCATATGTGATCTACATAAATAGGTGGAGTCACTGACGGAAAAAAAATCATTTTAAGTGTTTACTTCTTCCAAAATTGAGTTCAAAAGTAGGAGCCTCATATGAGGTCCAGGGTGCCGAGAGGGTTAACAAAGGAAGTGAAAAGAAAATGTACCTAAGCTCTGTTTTCTTTTCGCTAATCAATATATACAAACATGTTTGTCTCTAATACATAGTTGTCGATTCTAAATTTATTTAAGCAACCAATCAGTTTGACATATTTTTTGCATAAGAAGAGGATTTAATTTATTAAGCACTTAAATTATTTGTGCATTCAGATTTGATGATGATAGTAACAGAAAAAAAAGGAACCAGAAAAAAGCTTTAAAAAAAAAAAAGATTTTTAACTTTTTAAAGTATTTTACAATAAATGTTTGGTACATCAAATTAATCATCTCAGTTATTTTAAAAATTAGGTGTTAAAGAAGACAAGGGAATAAAAATAATTAACTTTTTATTTTAAAAGAATTCTCAACAGTGAGTGAGTTATGTGTATTAGCAATTGGTTTCAGTTATTATAAGCCTTCAAAATAGTTACATAAGAGCACAGTTGGTATATCATAACAATTGACAAATAAGACTGCCAATCAATAAAACATTTTTATAAAAGCCAACAATGATCATAGAAATTTGTTGTTTCGTAAGAATTCAAGTATGCTATGATTCACACTATTTTCTTAATTTTAAAAACATTCAAAATAGGACAACAATTTGAAATAGCTTGTTTTAAGAGCTGCAGTTTGTTCTCTGTTTAACAAAATTGTAAAATTAAGTTTTAAAAAATGTTTACAATTTATAAAACCAAGGATAAATTTTACACTTATAAGCACTCTCTTTTTCATACAAAAATTTTGAAGTACACGTTTTAAAACAAGTATTGATTTGATAAAAGAAATCATCATTATTCATTGTTTTCAATTCAAAATTATTTTAATTGAAAATACGTTTTATACAAAACTTTTCAGTTAAAAAATACAAAGTTTCATGATATAACTAAATAAAGGAAATATCTTTAAATTTCAGTTTTACTACAAAGATAGTCTGAAGCTAAAGAGCTTAATTGCTACACTTTAAAACATTTTCAGGCAAGTTTTCTTCTAACTTTTATCCAGATAGAACTTATGAAAGATTTAAACACTTCAAACTCCTTACTAAATATGAAGAATGAATGCATCATTTGTGACTTTTAAAGGATTACAACTCAAATAGTATTCTTGTGAAAACAACTTTTTTTTATTCATTGAGCACAATAAAATGTGTAAAAGAACTATTTTTAGACGGGGAAAAAAATGTTAGAAAAAACATTAAATAGAGAATGCACTTCGCTATACTTGAAGAATATTTTTTAGGAAACAACTGCAGTCAAAGTTAGTAATGGTTTCATCATTCACGAATTTACAAAAACTAATCTTTTTAAAACTTTTCACACAAATATTTTACAATTTATAACTTTACCTAAAATTTACATAATACTGAAGAATTTTACTAAACTTGTTTTTCTAATATAAAAATGTTATTTTAAAATTTTATTTAAGACGCACAACAAAATATAAATATAAATTAGTACATAAACTGTACGCGTGTTTTGAGGGTTTAAAAAACTTTGTCACAAAATCTAAAAACTTACACATTAGCATACAAAAAAGATAGGAGAACTGGAAATTCTGCATTTCAGCAGTTTTGGACATACAGATTTGTTATTCATAATCTTTGATAAGATGGCTCTTGGCCTTTATTAGGATTAATACATTGACTAGGACCAGCCTAGCTGGGCTCAGAGCCTGTTGCTGGCCATTACTTTTGTATTTGTATTGAAGTTTCAAGCTTTGGCTAAGTTAAATAACTAAACACACTATTCAAGCATAAGGCACCCAAAAGGAAAAACATAAATATCACCAGATTCTTATTTGTTCCAAAATAAAAGCATTTTTTAGCTACACACAAAATAATGAAATAAAACTTTCTATGACTCTTTGAACAATTCATAATACATTTCATTTACAAACCTTTGGCATTATGTATTAAATAAAAAAATAGGCACACAATTACATATATACAAAATCACGGTCATATCATCTAAAATTGTCCAGTCCTAACTCTTTTTGTAGGAATTTCAACCTATGTACATATTCTGAGAGTTGGCTTTTTGTAGGAGAATTTTGCTGCGGTCTTATCTCTGAACTGAAAAATAAAAAAATATGATTGACATTATAAAACATAACTGGGATTGAGCCACTACAACTGTAAATGTAATATTTTTTATCCTACAATAATTTTGAAGACATTTTAATTTCAATTATATGCAAACTTTTGTGAATCATTTCCCTGAGCATTAAAAAACTAAATTAAGTATTATATACTAGAAAACTGTCCTGACATGATAGTTGAAATAGCCACTACATTTAATCTACTTTCTTTTTTCATAAGGGTTTGTTCTTGAATTCATGGCAAAAAATATATAAAACTAATTCATGATTGTAAAGTTAAGTAAAATGCAGTCGAACCTCTTTGAAACAAACTCCTGGGGACTTAATTTTTCAAAATTATTATGGATAACTTAAAAAGAAATGGGAAATGAACAATAACAAGTTTAAAAAACTGTAACACGACTACAAAAAAAAAAAAAAAAAAAAAAACACTGAAAGGTAAGAAACAAGGTAGGTGCTATTTAATATCATCGTCTTATTAAATAAAACAAGACGTTTGACATCTTAGCTACACCTATTTATTTAGTTCTACGACTTGAACCCTCTGCAAGTTCCACATTAACAACATAATTCAATTCAAATGCTGTAGTCTTGCGTTGTCAACTACAGAAAGCAAGCATTTAAACTGGATACACAAGCAAACATATTAGTTTGATCTATATACTGTTGGCTCCGCTTAAACGAATACTATCGGTTCCAAGACATTTTATTCGATTAAGCGGGGAATATTTTTCTTACCTTTCCATTTTCACAACTTTTGTCTCAAAACGTAATTATAACAAAGAAATAGCTATATAAAGGAAATAATTAATGTTATTGCTACAAAGATTTTGAAATGAGCAAAGTAAACAACAAAATAGTATAATAATTGAGTATAAATATTGTACAGTCGTAAGAAAATCATAAAAAAGTAACTTACAACTTGTGTTGCGAAAAATTTGTTTTTACGCCTTTTATTTTCTGAAACAGTCCACAACAGTGGTTTGCTTGCTCAAGGTCTTGTGGGAACACTTTTATTTCATTCGACGTTTTTCTTAGCAAAAATTTTTGCAATAGCTGACAAATATTATTCGATTATCCGGGGAAATTATTCGATTAAGCAGGGATATTTAACATTGTGTCTATGGGGAAATACTCGGTTCCAAACGTTTTTTTTTCCGTATAAGCGGGGTATTCGTTTATCCGTTACCCGATTAAGCGGGGACGACAGTATATACAAGAATGGTAAATTAGGTTATAATGTTATTCTATCAAATTCTTTTCCTGTAGTTGACAACGCACGACTACAGCATTTGAATTGAATTATGTTGTTAATGTGGAACTTGCAGAGGGTTCAAGTCGTAGAACTATATAAACAGGTATAGCTAAGATATCTAACGTCTTGTTTCATTTAATAAGATTATGATATTAAATAGCACCTACCTTGTTTCTTACCTTTCAGTGTTTTTTTTTTGTATATATTATGTACAAAATATAGTTTATAGTTTTTTATAGGCTTATAGTTTTTTAAACTTGTTATTATTTCTGACTTTTTAGAGCTTTTTTTAGTCAGGTTACAGGTTTTTATTTTAGTCCACTGTATATTAGCAAATGAATATACATTACAAAATTAAATGTACATAACAAAAAAGTATGAAAAGTTATTTAGATAATTTTTATTGAGCAGTGTCAAAACTTCTCAGCCTTTCCAATTCCATCAAAGACGCTGAATCATGAGGGTTGCTTAAAAGTTTCCGTGGGTCCAGATCGCTTATAAATAAACCCTCCAATGTCCTTACCTTACTTAATGCGACATCAACTTGGCCCTTTGCAAAAATTTGTCTTCCAACGTCAATTACTGCCTCATTCAAAGTGCAACCTTGCAACTTGCGTTTTGTGACACCCCAACACAAAATAAGAGGCAGCATTTTACGTACTATTTTACCACTGCCTCTCAAACCATCATACTCAACTGAGCTAGGAATTATCCGAACAGTTTTATCAATTTTGTTGTCAGGTTTAATGGTATCATCATCAAATGACATGCACAGCTGCAGGAGTGCTCGCCTGGCTCTAATTGATCCCTCCTTAGAGCAGGCCATTCGATGCTCTTAACTATACCCATTGTGCCATTCACAAGACCTCGGTTAATATTCAAGTTTTGCCTTAGCATTACTCTTGCACCAACCCCTATATGAAGGTTAGTTACTAAACCTCCCGTTTTGTTAGGATCATTAGGAACGTGTTCACTTTGAGGATTTTGACCGTAGGTCTTGGTTTCGGTGGATGTGTCTACTGCTTGAATAGCGTAGATCTTCGTAACTTTTGATAAAATCTAGATCAGCCTTAAACTGGAAATTTATTGTTGATTGCGACTTTTGTTTGAACCAAAACACACTTAGATACGAAAATATCGGTTAAAAATCGGTGCTTGTCTAGGAATAATCGATCTTTCCTCTTGTTAAATTCTAGTAAAAAGTAGCCTATGACGCTCGAGACTCGAAAACGAATCTATTGGCACCTCATTCATCAATATCGAATGAATAGTTTAGGAGCTACGGTGGAACATCCTTAACCACAAGCATAGCCAGACTGCTAAAAACATAACCCTTCCTTTAGGCTTTGCTGTAGTTGGGTAATTAAAAGATTTTAAAAATAATTAAAAACAGCTTTAATATGCCGATTTTGCTCTCGATTTCTCGGTGCGAATTAAGAAAATCTCGAATGAATGTAATTTTGCTTGATATTAAAAAAGAATAATAAATAAATCCACTAAATTTTAAGCTGTGCAATTTTTTTTCTTTTTTGACTTTGAACTGTTTTTATCCCTGATTATAGTGTAAAATACACACAAAATTCTGCACTAGAAACTTCATCATTATGCTTTAGTAATTCAGAACTAAAAAGTTTTGTGTTCAGTGTATAACTTGGTCAGCAGAGTGCTACATTGGCTGTTATAAGTTTCTTTTGTAGACAAATATACAAACAAATATGAAGCAAAAATAATCTACATGGTCTCATAAGTTATCCTAAATGCAGGGCTGCCAACCTTATTAGGGAGCTATGTGTAGTCAGACGGAAAAAAAAGTGTAGTTTCCAGTGCTTAAGTGTAGTCTAGCGTAGTTCAACCGCCCCCCCCCCCTCCCAACCATTATAGGCTGATATGCTTAAATCTGTTCTTTACACAAAACAATTTCAAAACAAATCTTTTACATAAAGCAATTGCAGGAAAATGATATTTCATTTTTTTAAATTATTAATAGATAATGTTGATTATTCTGTTCTGCAGTTCTGAGTTTTTTAAAAAACAAGTCAAACTGAAGATTTGTCAAATGACAGCAATTCACAGAAAAAATTGGCAAACAAATTTCCAAAAGAAATTTGTAATCCAAATTCAGACTTTCATTCTTTTATTTAATTTAGTAACACAACATGATTAAATGAAGAAAAACAAAAAGTGAAATATTTTATCTTGTTTTAATAACAATGTAAGGTTGCCCGTTTTGCTTAAGCTGCTAATTCATCAGGAAATTCTTTCAAATAACATGATTCGTTGTTATGAATCACACTTATTTTTTTAATTCATTAAGCATTCCGAGTTTCAGTGCAAAGTTCATTCAAAGTATTCAAAGAACAGCATCCAAGTTCACTATCCAATCCGGATGAAGAAGACGTTGAGCGCTGCGCAGTTCTTCCTATCCTGAGCAAGGCCGTATCCAGAGGGGGGGGGGGGGCGAGCCCCCCCCGAAACCCGAAATGTTTTACAATGTAAAACAGAAAAAAAAAACGTTTTCTTTTTTTTTAAATTTCAAATGGCAAAAAAAAATATATATATTATTTTTTCTTTTTAACTATTAAACGAGTAAAAATTTGAAGAAGTACAAAAAAAAAAAAAAAAAAAAAAAAAAAAGACAATTCAAATTCTTATTAGCTGCAAAACAAACTTGAAAACAAGACTCTCATTAGCACTTCCAGCTCTCTTTCCCAAATCAATTCAGGCTCAAGGCAAGCTACTTATCAGTTTTATCGGCGGTCTCCCCTCCCCTTATAAAACTTACACCACTCAGATTCTTACCCCCTAATCGCCGGGCCCCGAGTTTCCGACTAGGCTGAGATTGCTTCTCAGCGCCCTGATTCAATTAACAGGGTACTTTTTTGGTCCCCATTTATAAGCATTTGTAATCCTCCAGGGATTTTAATAGCTAAACATGTCTTCAAACACTTCTAAACATGTTAATATCAACAAGACCACACAAAAACGGATACGTTCACAGACCCTCTGCTTTGTTGGACGCTCACCAATCTTAGACAAAAGTTACTTTAAAAAAAATTCCATTTACAAATGCTTAAAAACCTTGAAAACTTTGTTAAATGTAGCTGTAAACCTTGAATTTTAAAGTTTCTAACACAAATGGAGGGGAGGTGGGCATCAAGTTGCGCGAAACTCAGCTCCTTGATTAAAAAAAATATTCTGCGTAATGCAAAAATCATATTCCAGCATTTTTTGTAGCATATTTTCAAAAAAAATTTTTTGTGACTCGCATGTTTCATTTCTGACTATTCATTAAATACCTAATTCAGTATTTTAGAAGTTACTTTGTAATTGATTCTTTTATTAATATGTTAAGCACGAGAAAAAATATTACCCTACCTGTATTCATTTTCGTTTTCTGCAGTACTAGTGATTGAAAAAGAAATTGTCGTTATAAGTATTTTTTAATATCTATTTTTAATCTTTAAAAGATGTGTCTTTCAAAGTTTTAACAATTTCGTAAGACTGTCCAATCAACTATTAAAACGTCAGAGACTGGAAAGTGCAAATGAAATGCTTTAAAGAATTTTAACTGTTCCAGAGTCTTTGAAAATCATTAAATACCTTTTTGAAACTCCTTCAAAAGTGCTTCAATCCTATTTCTTATAAATAATTAAAATATGAATTAACTAAATGGCCAGAATGTTACTCTCTCGTTAATTATTTTTTAAATCTCTACACTATTTCTTTTAAAGAATTTTATGTGTTTTATAATATTGGTTATTTTATGTTACTAACAAGTGCTGTGTCTGTCGGTGAGTTGGAGAACTGATCAAAAACTACTATGTAACTATAGTGAAATCCGATGTAAGCAAGTGATAATGTGTTAATCTTTTCTCCACCCTTGTCCTTTCTCTCTGTCGCTTAATGTTAATCGTTTGTTAAACTAAACATTTTTTTATGCTTTGATTAATCTTAATTTGCAAAAGAATGCAGAAAATTTATGAGATTGTTGTTTGCCTACTTTTCCAACATGTTTTTGAAGTCCCGATTGCCCCATATAAGGCCTCAAAATGCAGAATTTTAAAACTTTTTTTCAAAAATTTTCCCGGGGGAGAAACCCCCGGACCCCTTAAAGTTACGGATATTCCACCCCATTTAAAAAAGTTGTCATTACATATCTCTCCATTTCCAATAAAGGTCAGTTCAAGAAAATAATAAGAATAAAGAAATGAAAAACATACACATCAAACATCGTGGGGGAGGGGGGGGGGCAGCTAGAAATTAGACTCATAGCACACACAAAAATGTATGTGTGTTTGAGCAATGTGCGAAACTCTGGGCCCCTCCCGAAATTTTTTTCTGGATACGGCCTTGATCCTGAGCGAAACATCCGGTGACGTCATCGCTCCGATTACGTCATCCATGCGCTCAGGAGTGGAGTGGATGACTTGTGTAGCAGTACAGTGGTAGCGGCGCTTGTTTGGCATTCGTTTTAAACAGAAGATGCCATGCGAAATGATACTGGAATCGACTCAAAAAAGCATCATCTGGACATTCAACATACAAGGGAAAAAAAAAACACACACAATAATTAGTTTGAATGATTATTCAACGAATGCGTAGAATTTGCTTCTCCTTGCGTAATGCGTAGTAAGCTGGATGAATGAGTAGTTACTACGCTAAATGCGTAATAGTTGGCAACCCTGTAAATGACTACAGAAATTTAGTCCTCCTATGATATAATTCTGTTTAACATCTTGCATGTCATGGTGCACATTTTATTGTTGGAGAGGGCTGTTGTGGATTCATTTGGGCGATCAGGGGTTGTCATTCTCCCTTCTAAGCTTGTAAAATCAATGTATCGGAAATAAGTGGGTGGGGATTTTGTTGTTATTTGGTATGATTTACATTGAATTTACCTTTGCCCCCTCCTTAAAAAAGTTGAGACAGCGGGCCTGATTGGATCAGATTTGGGCTATTGTATAAGTAAAGATAGAGAACCTACTGCCTCAGTAAATTTTTTGTGAAGTCTTTATAAAAGACTCTTATTATAATTTAACATTGTATATAGATTGTAACATTTTGAAGATCAATTAAAAAATGTTTACTAAATGATCATTCAGATTATGTATAAAACAAGACAAATGTCTATGTTAGGAATATTGTCATTTGCTGGTTTCAAGTCCAGATACCAAGTGTGACAAACTTAACGAGAGTTGGCGAGAATGGGAGTCCTTTTTTAAATGAGAGTTCTAGTGCCAATTGCTTAAAATTTCATACACGTTGAAATACATATGTGTATGGATATTTAATGAGGAGCATTTTTATTAGGGATGCACCGAGTACTCAGTAAATATTCGGTACTCGGCCAATTTGCTGAGTACTCTGTTCTCGGCCAAATTTGGATCAGGTACTCGGCCGATACCGAGTAGTTGTAGAAAATTGAATAGTTCAAGACACTAACTCCTATTAATATAGCAGGTTGAAGCTACTGCTTCTGGTTTCTGAAAAAGTAATATAAACTCTTCTCTATTGTTCATTGGAGGAACAAATTATGGGTATACTGCCATCTAGTGAGAAATTTTCAAGTTAATTTTGAAAATACTGAAGTTTGTAATGCTTCCATAGAGTAAATCTTTATTTTAATATCCCCAAAAGCTTTTAAAAATTATGCAAGTTTAGAGAATTAGAACTAATCACTAATAGATTAATATAATTCCAACTTAATTGATACTTTATATTTATTCATTTAATGTAGTTTCATTTTAAAAATAACTTTTTTCTAAAATTTTTGACAAAATAAATAAAATATTTTAAACAATGCATAAGTTAAATTTAGTGAGATTTTTGTTCTAAGAACTATCATATAGAGGCCTATTCCAATGATCAGTTCATATGTCAGGGTTCGAATTTACTGCTGGTCCATTTGTTCCAGACCAGTAAAATTCGCCTCATATCACCATAAAAATAATAAACAATCAAAGGACCACCATTTTTTTAAAGAAAAAAATGTGATGAATGATTTAAGGGGGAACAGTGATGTTGTCTGTTAGCCAGTATATATTCCTGTTCACTGGTCGAGAAGACCAGTAAAATTTTGTAATTATTTTTAACCCTGTACCGCTGTATGTCAATGATTTTTTAAAAAACATTTGGTACTCGGTACTCGGCCGAGTAAAGTGCTACTCGGTGCATCCCTAATTTTTATGAAACAAGATGAAGAGTCGTGATAACAATATAATACTATTTCTAAAATACATTTACACGAAATAGAATGGAAAAAAAGAAACAACTACAAAAGTGCAGCTGAAAATCGCTTTGAAAAGTACAAAAAATATTTTAATCTTAGAACTCCTTTGATACTTCTTTCAAGCCTAAGTTGGTAAAATCATACATAATTATAACTCAATTAAATTTAAATATAAAGGCAAGATAAGAAGCAAAAATGTTTCTCTTTTAACTTTGAGAGTTTCTTCCAAAAATGTAAATAGAATATGGCTAAACATCATTTTATCTATCATTTTTTTTTTTGTGACGACTTCATAACTTATGCTTGAAAGTAGTATTGAAGGTTTTCAAAGAATAAAATTATTTTTACTTCCAGGGCGAGGACTGCTGATGGTCTTTGAAAAAGGTGAGAAAGGTGACAAATTTTAAAACAAAGGTGACAAAAAAGTAACTAAAAGGTGACCAAAAGTAATTTGTTAAGAAATCAAAAAGCAGAAAACGATTATCCTTTTTTCCGACTTTTACCAAAATGGCTTACATATTATTTTAAAAGACTTAGATTCCGAATAAACCAGTTTAGGACATATTTTCAAAAAACTTTCAGTGTAAGCTCTATGTTATGTTCAAAGATTTTTGTTTGAAATCAATTAAATTAACACCTGAAATTATGAAGTAAAGATAATGACAATGTATTTAATGAACATATTTTATTTTTTTTATATTTTTAATAGCTCATTGCAAAATCATCAGCATTCTTTTTCTTGTTTCCTTAAATACAAAGCATAAATGTTCACTAAAAAGTATTGACAATAGAGAATGAGTGAAAAAATAAATAAAAAAACCAAATAATAACCTACAAGGTAAAAATAAAATGTTGAAGTATAAAACTGAAGATATTATTTCATATGAATAAAAGTGTTAATGTCTTTTGCTTCGGGGGGGGGGGGGGGGTTGAAAATATGCAACGACACGTGTCTAATACTGAATAGAGAAAAACTTTTAATTTATATTTTAAGTCTTGTGAGCACTGTGCTGTGAAAATGTTTTTTTTTTTTTTAATTATTCCAAATCCTCACATACAACAGCAAAATTACATGTTTAACTTATAAAAAAATTTCTTTCCAATGGATTAGTCATTAATTTTTGCAGTGAGAGGTACAAAAAGTAATTTTAAATGAAGTTATTAAAAAATCATAATAACTAATGTTATTGCAAAAAATGTTTTAAAAATATTTAAAATATTCATAGGATGCAGAAAAATTGAAACCTTAAGCATGATCCGCAATAATACAATTTTAAAAATTCAACTCATACATTAGAGAGTTTTAAAATTAATTAAAACAAATTTAATACAAAATTTTCGGCAGAGCGAAATATACGAGTCAAAGAAATTTCCAACAAAAAATATTCATTTATTTCATTAAAAAGCAATTTCCAATATTGGCGGCTCATTTTTGAATTTCCACTAGTAGTGGAAGGCAAAGCAACGGTTCGTCAACTCATATGCCACAGTGAGCCATCACTAAGCAAGAATGCTTACCAAAGATTTTATTGAAATTTTGAAACTTGACATTTTTTTAACTGAGAGTTATAAAGAACAATAATAAAAATACTAAACAGATTTGTGTACCTGCACATTTCTAATGTGGAGGGGACCCATTAGAGGACAAGAGATAAAAAAAAAACTAGTGTCCTTAAACCTACGTTTAACATTGTGAACATATTTGATATTCAGTACTACACTAGGTGGCCAAAAGTATCCGGACACTTTCAAAAATTCACATTCTTACATATAGCTCGAGAAATAAGTGATCAATTGTTCTTTAACTTTAGTCATACAAAATATAGACTTCACCGAACATTTCCAAGTTAAAATTAAATTACCCTTGCATTTGGGGGACGACAAGAAGGGGGTTGTAAGAAAAACCGCTTTTTGACCATAACTCTTCGAAAATAGCTCGGAATAAGCTATCAATTTCAGTAATTAATTAGCATACTATGTATAATTACTGTACAAATTTTTATGAACGTACCACTCTTACTTCTGAAGATATGAAAAAACGGCAATTTTATTTGAAGGGTTTTTGCTCATAACACGCAGAGTTTTTGATCAAACCTTATCACAACTTCAGGAAAGATGACAAAATACAAGAGAAAGAACATACTAAAGCGGTAAATAAAAATATTAAAAATTCGATGAGATATGAACGTTAAAAGGAAATAATTTTTCACGGCGCATGCGCGAACGACAGAAATTTATAACTACAAAAATATTGTAGCCTGATTTATACTGCATCTTATAAAAAAAGTTTCAGTTGAATATCATGAAAAATGAAAAAGATATCAGCGATCTAGTGAGCTGTATTTCATTCAGTCGCAAACAATACATAAATAGTGAGGGGTTGTCCACAAATAGTGTGGTGACAATCGATCATTTTTTTTCAATGTTAAATTGTATACAGTTTGAAAATTTATATTCGGCATAGAAGTCACATTTCGTCTGTTCGGCCAAAAAGACCTTATACGTACGTTTCCAAAAGTATCCGAACACCCTCTGAAACGTTGGTTTTGAAAGACGACGCAATAACCTTTAATTTAAAAATAGCTCTTTGTGGACAGACCCACACTATTTATGTATTGCCTGAGAATGAATGAAATACAGCTCACTAGATCGCTGATATCTTTTTCATTTTTCATGATATTCAACTGAAACTTTTTTTATAAGATGCAGTATAAATCAGGCTACAATATTTTTGTAGTTATAAATTTCTGTCGTTCGCGCATGCGCCGTGAAAAATTATTTCCTTTTAACGTTCATATCTCATCGAATTTTTAATATTTTTATTTACCGCTTTAGTATGTTCTTTCTCTTGTATTTTGTCATCTTTCCTGAAGTTGTGATAAGGTTTGATCAAAAACTCTGCGTGTTATGAGCAAAAACCCTTCAAATAAAATTGCCGTTTTTTCAAAACTGTTTCATATCTTCAGAAGTAAGAGCGGTACGTTCATAAAAATTTGTACAGTAATTATACATAGTATGCTAATTAATTACTGAAATTGATAGCTTATTCCGAGCTATTTTCGAAGAGTTATGGTCAAAAAGCGGTTTTTCTTTCAACCCCCTTCTTGTCGTCCCCCAAATGCAAGGGTAATTTAATTTCAACTTGGAAATGTTCGGTGAAGCCTATATTTTGTATGACTAAAGTTAAAGAACAATTGATCACTTATTTCTCGAGCTATATGTAAAAATGTGAATTTTTGAAAGTGTCCGGATACTTTTGGCCACCTAGTGTATCAGAAACTGAAATATATTATTCGGGATCATCAGCGAATCTTAAATAATAAAATTATCTTAGCAGCAGCCAAAAAAAACATTTTAAATCTAGCGTTTGCAAAAAAGTTTTACAGTATGAAAAACAATAAGAATCTCCAAAGTTTGAAAATAACAACTTGAAACTTTTTAACAGGTGCTTCTAGACGTCTTTGTTTTGTGAATGAGCTAGAGTTGAAACACTTTTTTAATGGTTGCATGACAGATTTTTGCTTTTTTTCTTCCAAACTTCCATTTATTTTTAGGTAAGGAAAAAGAATTTTCATACTTTTCAAAGATTTTATTCATCAAAAACAGATTTTTCTAAAACACGTTTCAAAAAAGGTTTAAAAAGGTGACAAAAATTCCAAAAGGTGACAAAAAGTGACCAAAATTTTAAAAGGTGACTAAAGGTGAGAAAGGTGACTGAGTCCTCGCCCTGTACTTCTTAGAGCAATTTTCAACTGCACTTTTGAAGTTTGTTCTATTTTTTTCACAATTTCTTTATTAAGCACATTTTTTTTTTGCATAAAAATAGTAAGGGCAGCAATTTTGATAATCTTCAAAAAAGAGGTAATATGCTGAATGCTAAAAGATTATTATCCCTGTTGTACAAACATGAGGTAATCTTGGAATACTACACAAATGAACCCCTAAGGACATGGATACCTCCTCTCGAATTACACAGTTTAGGAGTTTATCTTTTGAAAAATAACAAAATACATAAATTATTTTTAATAATTTCATTTGTTTGACAAAATAGAAAGTTGTGATCAAATACAAAATTGTAACTTTAATTTTATTTTCACTTGAAACAGAATCACGTTCTTGAATAATAGTTTTAAAGAACACAAACTCAATCCATCACGTTTTTCGGGGTTACCTGTACCTCTTTTACTATTTGTTTGGAAAGATAGACAAGATACATTTTGAGGAGTCATTTAAAGTTGAAAAGACATATTTACCTTAAAAAGCTTGAAGGGTGATGTTCTTTTAAATGATTTCCATTTTCATGAAGAGATGTAGGAACAGAAGCTAACGAGTATGATGATGAGCTGCCATCACCTATAAGTAACAAGGGAAGTTGGTTCAAATGCAGTTAAGAAAACATAAAAATAGATTGAAATGTTGATAATTACAGATAAGCCTTTTTTTAATCTTGAAAACACCAGTGTTTTCGTTTTTTATGAATAAATTTTTATTGAATGAATTCAACATATTTTTCATGTTTATCTGGAAAAATGTTCTCCCTAAAAAATTTGAATTCCAGCAACACTAATTTTTGAATTGGAGCCCCAATGATTTTTATCAACAGCAGAAACTGCAGTAAAAGTCGCAGAAGAAGAATACTCATAAGTGCTACACACAGAAGTAGGATAATTTAATGCACACTATGTAAATTCAAAATAGTCTCAAAAGAAATCTGTGCCTCAATAGGGATGTGACCGTAACACCACAACTTATCTCAGGTAAAACACCAGTTTGTGTCAGAGAAAAAGAGCCTTTTTGCCACAGCTACGATTACTTCACTGCAAGGTTTGCCGATATGTATCAGTCTGTATATATCATGATATATATCCGATATTTATTCTGAAAATATCACAATATTTTGACATTTTCGATCAGGGGTCATAGCAGGGAAAAAAATATATATAGGAGTTTCAAGGAAAAAATATAGGAGTTTCAAAAATATATGCAAAGGAGTTTCAAAGAAAATATACAAGATTCGTAGCGAATTATATCGGAATTTCGAGATATAGAATACTAATATGTTTTGCAACACATGTTTTAAAAAAAATTTAAAAAAAAAAAAAAAACATTGTAAGTAGGATTCTACATTGCATAAAATTCTAGTAATGTAAAGAGAAACAGATGTGGGAACATAAGAATTTCCACACATACAGAAAATAGTGAACTTTATATTTTCCCTTAGTGTGTAGTATATGGTGTATCTATGTGGGCAATAGTCATTACATGTATATATATATATATCATGTAACAAGCTTTTCTTTCTTTTGCTAAAAAGAATTAACAGATTACTTCTATCTTTAAAGATCGAAAAATTAAAAAAACATTTCTTATTACATTTTCTAAGAAAAGTATTGCATACTTTAACATACAGAAAATTTATTTTTCATTTCTTACAAATTTTTTTAGAGGAAAAACCTGTAACCGAAATCCAAGATTATATGAAGACAAAGTTAAAAATTTTTAAAAACTTTAACCGCAGTCATCTTCAAGTTAGCATGTTAAACTATTAAAATTACACAAACTAAATTCATAAAAAGAAAAAAGCATTCATTGAAACATTAAAAATAAGTTAAAAGTTGCACATGTAACATCATCTATTTTCATAAAAAGCTAAACAGAAGTTTAGTACATATGCCAACATTACAGATGTAAAAATACTATTTTTTAATTCTTTTCATTAAATTATGAAGTTGCAGTTCAACTTTTGTCAGTTCTTCCCTCATTTCAATGAGCATTTTGTGTCCCGACTGCAAAAGAGCTTGTGCGGAACATACTACTGCCATATTATTCCTCTTAACCGCAGTTCTTAGTTTCATATCTTGGCTTCTCTAATTAAATGGTGACTGTTATCCAATGCTTTATGTAGCTATTTTCTCTTAGCTTCTAAGCTGTTTACTTCATCATCACATTTCTTCTTTAAATTTAGAGCCTCCGTTTCTTCTTCTTTTTTATTTTTCTTTAAATTTGCTTTGTACATGTGAGCTTCCCGAAAAGATTTCAACAACTTAAGCGTTACGGAATGGTCGTCACATCACCACCCCTGCATGTGATTTCTGCCTTAACAGTACGAAGGCTATTTATCCTATGCTCATTCAAAGAAGCACAAAAAGTAGTGACATAACGATGATTAACAGAAAATCCCTGTTCGACATCAGCTTGACCTGATATATACACAAAACTGCTTTAACGAGTTCCGAGAGCAAAGGGTACTTGAAATTGTCAAGATTATTTTTCATCATTAATATTTTACCCCAATAATCATCAATTTGTTTGATGCAACCAGAAGGCGTTTGTATATTTACTGAATTATCAGTTTCCTCATTTATATAAATTCTCCTTTTTAATCACAGCAGGCATTTGCTCAGCAACTTTCATTAAACTGTTTACTGAACCTAGTTCTTGCTTGACTAAAGGATGTAAAATATGAATATTCTTTAGCAAAACATTATTTAAGGCAGGGGTGCCCATCCCCCCCCCCAAGCCCAATGGCGCAAATCCTCCCCCCCCCCCCAAAAAAAAAAAATTCACAACCCTCTTGTGCTTTTTGTTTTTACTTTTACCCATTTTTTAATTTTTATTTTTTTAAACTATAACTATTATTTTTTTATATATTTCAACTTTTTAAAAGTTCGAATTATGTGCAGAATAGAATCGCTTTTTTTCCCTTCCAGACATTCTAAGCACACACATACGAATACAAAAAAATAAATTAATCAAAAATTAAATAAAATAAATAAATAAATAGTAATGAAGAAATAAAGAAAATAATAGAGAAATAAAAGCAAGAATTTAAATAAAAAAATGAATTAATGAATAATTTTTGTTTAAAAAAATCAGTAAATAATTTAAATTAAAAAAATAAATTAATAAATAACTTAAATAAATTAGTTTAAAAAAATTCCCCCCAAAATTTTTGATGGCACAACTTGCGCTATAATCCCTCCCTGTGTGTACCCTTGATTTAAGGGTAGTTACAACTTTTGTGAAAAGACTTTTTAGTAGTTTGCAATGTTTGTAATGAAGAATATGAATTAATGGTTCTTCTATTAGCATAATTTTAAAAAAACTTTCAAAACTTACCCCTACTGATTTTAGGAAATGTCTAACATCTGATGAAAAAAATATAGGTATTTCAAGTATACCCATTATATATACATAGTATTAAAATTTACTATGTAAAACTAAAAAAAGATTTAAATTTTATATTTGTCTTTTATTTTGTTCAGTTACAGTTTTGTTTTATGTCTTTGCAATGAAATAAAACAATAAATAAGTTGTTTAGTTATAATGTTTTAAAAATAAAGTCAATATTATAGTTTGAAGTATTAATTAATAAAAAAAGTTATGGTATAAATGAAAAAATACATATAAATATTACACATTGTAATAATCAATTACACTAATATAATAGGTTGTATGGTTATCAATGAGTTTTCATGTTTTGGTTTTGATATTACATGATAGTTGACATCTATGTACATAATACTGTAATTATTTTTATATGAACATAATAGTCAATATCCAGTATAGTAGCCAACATCATCATTAGGTTATATAATTTTTAAACGATTGAACTATTACATTTCAGCAAAAATGGCTGCATAACATTTCACTGTCATGTAAATTTTAATCTATATTTATGTAGAGAAATATTGAAAGAAACATTAATTTTTAGTCTGTACTGTAATAATACTTGTTTAAGGAAATAAATAACATTGATTTGAGGATGTAGTTACTATTTAAAGAATTAAGCTTGCGCGAATTGAAAATATCGGATATGTATCAAAATATCGGATATGTATCAAAATATAGGATATATATCAAAATATCGGATATTTTCGAAAATATCACGATATTTACGAACCCTGCTTCACTATATTGTGAAATACGTTAAAATAATTGTGGCTCAACACTGTACAATATTTTTGGTTACAAATGAATACTGACCCGGCATTAAGTTTGCAGAGAGAAATGGATACGCTTGAAATGCATCTTGTATTCGGGAATGGATGACTTGAGACGAAGGAATCCTAGTCAAAAAGTACCTCCGGCGCCTCACACAAAACTTCATACGCTGCAGTGCAATCAGGGTGAAAGCGTAGGCCCGGAAACGAGATCGGCCCCGCAGTCGAGCATCGACATCGCTGCTGCCATCATTCATGCAGCTTAGCCAGGCTAAAGTCACTTTTTCTGTCATTTGAAAACCCCTCAACAGTCCGATGAGGTATTCTTTTTGAAAGACTAAAGAATTGTTGTAGCTCTTGACTCTTCGGTAAATCCAGTACAAGCCATGCAGCTGTGAAAATGTTTGAGTAAACCATAAATAATCATTGTAATCACAGAAAAAGGTAATTGAATTAGTGACAGTTGAAAAATGTAGGTTAAAAATGAGCATGATAACAAATATTCGAAGACAGATTTTCAAATTTTTAGATTTATAATTTTGTTTTTATTTAAATTTTATCAAATTGAAAGTTTTAATTTTATTTTAAAAGGAAATTTTTATAAGAAAATATAAATAAAACTAAAAGAAAATGTTTCACATGCAAAACATACTAATCACAGGCTTAATTTTTATAATTCTTTTTGATTTTTAAATACAGCAAACAAAAAAGACCTGAATTATATAATAAACAGCTGAAGCACTTTTGAACAATGAGTTTATTTTAAAGAAAATAAAAAGCAGAAAGAAAAAAACTAACTAAATTTACAAAGGTTAAAACTGCTTCAAAAATCATCACCTCACAATATAAACTTCCAAAATACTTTGCCGAAAGATAAACAGATACAATTCTTTCATAAGTTTAGTCAAACTTTTACTATCAAAAAAAATATTTTTGAAAAAAAAAAAAAAAAAAAATTGAACCGACTTCGGAACTTCACTCAGCAAATGCTCTAAAAAAGTAAAAAATAATTTTATTCTTTGAACACCATCGATACTACATTTAAACATAAGTTTTGAAGTCGGCGCAAAAAAGCTAAATAGAATCATTCAAAACTAGAAATATAAATTTAAATGAATCCAGGTTCTTTATTCGCATTCGCAATCATTGAAAAATACGTATTTATGTAATGGTACAAATATTCAGCTCTCAATTTTCAATGATTTCACTGAAAATTTTGGCAAAATATAGTAAACATCATTTTACCTATAGTTTTTGCGCTGACTTCAAAACTTATGTTTAAATGTAGTATCGATGGTGTTCAAAGAATAAAATTATTTTTTACTTTTTTAGAGCATTTGCTGAGTGAAGTTCCGAAGTCGGTTCAATTTTTTTTTTTTTTAATATTTTTATTTTATTCTTTTTAGTGTAAATGTACATATGAAATAAGGTAATGTTTCCATTGCAAAACTTCACCTAATTTTCTTAAGTAAATGCTTCATAAAATAAACTATGTAAGAAAAAAAAAGAAAGAAAGTATCAACGCGTCTAAAATTTTAAACGATTGACGCTAAAAAATAATCCTTGTTATTCTCTGGTATTTATTTGTGTACTAGTTTAATTAAAGGCTAAATATTAACGGCTTTTCAACTAATTTATATTTCAAAACAACACTAGATTCTCGCAGTTTATAAAATTTCACGACGTATTACATATGTGGCCCGCTAATGAGTTTCATGTTTGCTTCAGTTAAGCCTTCATTGAAAATTTTCATGATCATTATAATAACTGTTTCATATCAATCACATTCTATAACAATGGATTTCATATTTAATCATTTAGGACAAATCACTTTAAATTTGAGCAAATATTTGGAGATTTTCCTCACTTTCTTCAGAATTCCTTTATCAAACCTTATGTAAATTAAGACTAATAAAACCTGAAATATTACGAATCAATCAGTACCTGGTACGACTTTCAGTTCGTTGGAGTTCAGGAGAAAAAAGCAGGACATAGAAAGCTACTCGGTTTACAATTTTCAAAAAGACCATAGAAAGGGATTTCGTTATGCAATCCAGAGAAGCCTGGCGTTCAAAATGGTCATTATTACGATTACTGTGATCCCAATTTCTTTTTCGAAAGATTTCTGCAGGTTCCCTTTATCGAACCCGGACCACGAGAGGATGGGACCAATCGGAAAGACAGACCTTTCTAACAAAAAAGGAATTTTTGAAATCGGTATAGGCGTCTTCGAGTAATCTTGTAACGTACCAAAAAAAAAAATTCTCCGACGAATTGTATAACTTCCTCCTTTGTTGAAGTCGGTTAAAAAGATGCAATAACACTCAATTTAATAAAATACTTAATACTTGTATGACATCAAAACTGCATCATCGTAATTACAATAAAAAAAGGATTAAAAACAATTTCTACAAATTTTAGAAAGTTAGTGCATTTTTTAAATTTCCACACAGCTCATTTTGGCAGATGAATGCTTTTATTCAGAATGAATGTCGCAATGAAGATGCAGCAAGTTGGCACTTAGTGCATTGTCACAAATTTTTGGTTTATCATTTTTTCAAACTAAACGATTATTTTCAACGGTTTCATTCTTCCACATAGCTGAATTAGTTAGCCTTTATTTCCCCGCGTTTGATCGCTTGAGGGTTTGTAGCAGTTAATTAACTTTTACAAAATTATTTTTTAAAATGGAAGAAAATCATTTAAATGAGAAATAGGGAGGTAGTCTAAAAGAGCGGAAAGCTTCTGCAAAAAACAGTACATTTGGTAGGTATAACTAATAGATAGAAGTTCAGCTAACTGCAAGGAATTTTAATGACCATTTAACAAAACATTTGACACTTACTTTGGACTCATAGTCTGAGTTTTTCTGTCGTGAGTAAAGAGTTGTCATGAACCTATCCCTAACACTCATGGTTTCACTTTCTGCACCTCGAGCATCAGAAAGAGGAGAACAGCATTCTTCAGGAGATTTGAGGGCATCTTGCTCTAACGTAGAACCAAAATCAACTGGCCGCTAAAATGCAAATTAATATCAACTTGTTTGATTTAGAATTTTAATTTTTAAAACACTTTGATCAAAACCATTGAACAAAAATTTATGTGAAACAACACAAGAAATAGTATAAAGAATGTGTGTGCACAAAAACTAAATACTTCAGTTAAAACAAAGTAATCTAAACTGACATTTTTCAGTCTAACAAAAATCTGTCTACCATAATATTTACCAGTCTAAAATAAATGTGTTCCGCAACTGTATTTTTTCTAACAATAACAATGCTATCATTGTGCAAAAGATGCGCGAGCAAATGTCTAACTTTCTGATTTAACCTAACTTCCAAGGGCTTGATTTACCACTAACCCATTAATGCCTGGCTTTTTTTTTCAAAGATATTTTGTATACTGGTTTCAAATAGTGTTTAATGGACGGGAAAAATAATCGAAAAAATATCACGCCAAAAAAAAATTACTACAAAAAGAAAAATCGTCCTTGAAAAAAGCCGCTAGGCTCTAGAGGGTACATACTTTATTTACAAAAATTTTTTTCTGCCTACAATATAATATTTAAAAAGACATTTTATAAGAAAAATAAAAGCAGCAATTAACATAAACTGGGAAGCTGAGAATAATTTAAAAAACTTAGCTTTTTTTCTTGAGATTGTGAACGATGCAATTCTTGATAACGATCATTAAAAAAAAAAAAAAAAAACGGCTACAGAATACACTTTACAATTGTAATGTGCTGCAATCTGTTGATAATGAATTGAAACAATACCAAAGTAATAATTGAACACTATTATTTGGTTGAAATGTTCATTTTTGGAAAATTCAGACACACTTTTTGGACCGCCCCTGAAAAGGGACACTAGGCATTAATGGGTAAAGTCTACGAAGCCCAGCTTATGGGGCACATAAAACTACAGGCCATCAAAAAATAGATAAAAATATGGCTTTAATTTTGTTACAGTGCATAAAAACAAGAACCACTATAGCATTGATGTTTTAAATATCAAAACAGCCATTTTGTACTATCTAACAATTTGCTTAAATAGTTCAAATCCTCAATGTACTGTAACCTGTAGAGTATGCATTGTCTTGAGCAAAGAATAATCAGATGCGTTTTGATTCAGTTATTTAAATTTATCAAAATGAATGATGTTACGGGGTTAGATTTTTGCACGGAAAGCAGGGCAAGGGATCATTGTTTTAAGCTGTTTAAATCTCAGACTAATCTGGAAATTCGGAAAAATTACTATTTTAGAAGGGTAGTGGGAACTTCGAACAGTTTACCGGAAGAAGCGGTAAAGAAAAATGGGGTTGATAGCTTTAAGAGGGCTATTGATCTTCATTTGAATCTATAAGTTGACTGGGACCAGCCCAGTTGGGCCCAGAGCCTGTTGTTAGTCGTCGCATTTGTATTTGTATGCAGTAACAGAAAAGGTGTGTGGTAGCACATTTACAACAACTTCATTGATTGTAGTGTTTAAGGAGAGCCCTGAAGATGTGTGGGGTCTACTATCCTGTATTTCTAAATTGAGCCCTACTTGCTTCATTGAGAAAAATGAGTTGAAAAATAAGAGAATACTGTTTGGACACAATCTTAAGGATCATTCATAAAATATATTTCGATAAAGGCTGGAAAATGGCGGAATTTTGATTTTATTTCATATTTTGTGGTTTTTATAGCTTTATGTTGCAGAAAGAGGTTAAATATGGCGATGTGGCGCTAAATGATGCAAGAATAGGTTTTCGCATTCTGACTACAGCTACAGCAGTAACGTTAACTCACCTGTATACTTGTATTTTCATGAATTGATGGTATACTTCCAATTTCAGGCAGGAACAATGATAATTTTTCCACAGACCTATGAAAGAAATTATTAGCTTAACACAAATTGCAAAAATATATTCAAGAGGAACAAGGCATACAGGTATGTTTACTCTTAGTTCCAATGTTATATAAATAAAATAGAAGACATTATGTAATACATTTTACTCACTGTACTTCTCAAAGATATACTTGCTGTTAGAAGTGTACTACTATGTAGGATGAGAGAGTAATCTCAGTTTTTAAAAACTATTACCTTTTGGCTAGGTATTCAATTTGCTTATGCAGATTTCTATCAAAAACATCACAAATTTTGAGCAACAAAAGTTTGCTAAAACTTAAAAATTTAATGAGGAAATTCAGTTTGCTCCAGACTATTTTTACTTCCTTTTACGTAGTAAAGAAAGTATTGTAATTGCGAAAAAAAAAATCACTCAAATTTGAATCTAAATTTTGATTTTGCTCACCCCGAATGAATGTTCAGTAGTTTTTTCGACCTGTCAGCAAGTGCATATGTACCTACCAATATATAAGCAGCCAAAAAATCCTTTTCAACCACCCACGAGTTAATTACGACGAGTTTTCTCGTGACGTCTGTATGTACGTATGTATGTATGTATGTGGGTCGCATAACTCAAAAACTATATGCCGTAGAAGCTTCTAGCTTGGTATGTAGGCTCTGACGATGGTCTAGTTGTACACCTCCCCTTGTGGTTGCATTCGAATGTCCCCAAGGGGGTGTTTTACCCATTTTTTTGGGTAAATCAGTGTTAATTTCCATGCAGATGAATTGGCACGACCACCTGGCGATATACCATCAAGCTTTTGGTCCCCAAGTGTTTGACGCCAACTTGGCGACAAATTTGGCGTAAAAAAATATTTTTTGAATTTGGGTTCAATTTGGCGCTATTGGCGATATTTTGCGAAAAATCCACCGAATGACGTTAAAATCGGCGATATTTAGAAAATGAATCATTGTAAAACATTTGTTTTGCATTGTTTCGTGGCAAACTATGGGTGTAAATGTTCGAATTTCTATCTTGCTCACTCCTAGCACTATTTTAACACTAAGGCATCTATAAAGAAATTTACACGTAAAAGGAAGTAGTGTGGGACCCATACCAGATTTATTTCTTACAGAAAGATTATGCTAATGATTGAACCGTTAATATAAATATCATGTTATCTTTTAGGAAAACCTTCATTAAATGAACTCAACTTACCAATACTATAAAAATCTTAACGATGGTGTCCCAGCTGCCGATAAAACTGTACAAGTATTACAATGAAGAAGTGAGCTCAGAATCTAGTTATTAAGAGCATTCTATATTAAATCTAGAACTGCTAGACCAGGAATTCTCAATCTGGGGGCTAAAAGGGCCATGGTGGCTCGATCGGTAAGGGTCAGACTCGTAATTGGAAGGTCTTCACTAATGGAGGCTGGGGAATGTTAAATATGTTCGTGGTCACTAAGTCCTTCAAGTGCTCCATACCTCTGGGGATACTGGACCAGGTGTTTTGCTCGGTTCCAAGTCAGAATCAAAAGAACAGAGTGCTCTTCAGGGCCACATAAAACCTTGGTGTTGTGGTAAATACGAGGGTCATGGAGTAAAATAAAAAGGAAATAGGGGGTTAAAAGAATTTTAAGGCAGGCGAAAGTGAATGAAAAATAAAACTAAAAAGGAAAGCTATGATTTATTGAATTTGTAGACACATATGAGTGTTAACTAATTAGTGTAGTACAAATGACTAATGTAGCACGCTAATCTCACATAGGTCATAGATTACCTCAAAAAAATTTGCGATTATTTCTTTGTTTTTAAAAACGACATGTTCTGATACTTATATCTTATAATAAAGTTATGAGCAATAATATCAAATTTATGTGTTAAATTATTTAGACTTTTGTTTAATACTCAGCTTAAGTTTCTGACTTTTTCATGTGCTTTTTGGACCCTGTTTGGGGCCTCTTGCAATTGAGACAATTACGACATCTAGCTTGGTTACGAAAAGGGGAGGTTAGAGATGACAGGTACAGTCCTAGGCACATCCTGGGCTGTAAAGGTACATATGATGATGATGATGGAATAAGGTTTTAAATAAGATTATAAATATGTTATCAAAATTATGTGAGGAAATTTTTTTATGCTTGTATGGCGCACAAGGGCGTAGCTAGGGGGGTGCAGCTGCACCCCCCTAGATCAAAGCCTATGGGAGGTCACTGTGACCTCCCATTTTATTTATTTTTTTTGACATACGATTTTGTCCCCTTTCGTGCTTTTCATTGTAACATGCTGGCGCAGACAAATAAATTCGTAACTCGGTAAAATTTGGAAATTCATTCGGTCATTGAGAGTGCACCCCTCGCCTCCTCTCCCACCAATAAATTTTAAGCCCTTGTCGCCACTTATCAGAGAATGCGTTTTTAATTTACCGAATGAAACTCAGAACTTTACTGAATAATTAAAAAATAAATAAATAAAATACAAGAATGCATACTTATCTATGTCTACCAAAAGAGACGTGAGGCATCACGAAAATAAATAAATTAATTAATTAAAGAAAAAAAAAAAGGAAAAAAATAAATAAAATAAAGAAGTTCAGCCTTGCAATACTGTCTCACTGTTTTCAAATTTCATGAGCCAATTTGCATTGGATAAGAACTTTTTGGGAGGTCACAGTGACCTCCTATTGGGGTGCCACTGCTTGCACCCCCCTAACGTCAGTCCTGGCTACGCCCTTGATGGCGCAGTTTCTGATTTCATGTCGTTTGAAATTATGGAATTGAAAATAGTAAAAAACTTGCAAAAAATAAATAAAATAAAACAAAATTGGAAAAGAACAAAAAATAAATACATAAATACAATAAAATGAAAATTAATAAAAATTAAAATAAACTAAAAACAATTTTGTTTTCTGGCCACAAGATTAGTTTAAAAAAGGGGGGGGATTTAACTCCACCCATAAGAATGTGATTTATTTATCTCGTAACAAAGTTCAATGATGCAAATGAAGTAAAACATAGTAATGAAACAATAAATAACTGAACGAAACAAAAGTATAAAATAACAATAAAAAAACTGGAACGATGGGGGCTTAGATTTACATAATTAATCAGTGACAAATACATAAATACCTTGGTTCAGGAGCACTTCTAAGTTGATCTATTTCATAAGAAGATGAAATACTGTTGAGCTAAAAACCAATAATGAAATACAATTAAGTGAATATTGTACAATATTTGTTGTAAGCTTAGAAACAATTATAAATGAAATCAAAAATGAAATTATATAACTCACATTTGAATCTCTTTCAGGAAGGTGAGAAAGAAATCTAAAAGCAAGGATAGAAAAAAGAAAAAGAGCTTAAAATGTGAAAGTAAAAATAATTTTCCAACAGCATTTTATCAAAGTTTAGCATAATATGTAGATAACCAAAAAAAAAAAAAAGACTCTCGTATGTACATTCCAGTAGAACTGATTTTGTTATGATTCACTATATTTTCCAATTAGTTTGAACAAGTACTAACCCAGGGCCCAATCCAGGATTTTTATTTTACTACCTATTTTTGTGAATAAAATTTAATCGTCATCCTATTTTTGTGAATATACTACTTCTTGTTCGCTAATTTTTCACATCGAAAATCTTCCTTTTCCACATTTTAAGTTATTTAATTTTGGACAAAAAACTCAATGTCATTGTTACATTTATAATCATATTATTAAATAATACAAAAAGAACTTATATTGTCATAAAAAATTAAAAATTACTTCCACTATAAAAAAAAAGACATACTCAAAAGAAGAAAATAAAAAAAACAAAGTAATAACAGCCTGCAACTTGCAGTCTTAAACGTTTGACATAATAATCTAAATAATAACCTCCAGCTCCAGTAGCTGGTCAACCTCATTTTGACATGATTTCAATTAAAAAATCAACTAAATTAAACACTTAATTAATAATGTAGCTCGTATTCAAAAACGCGCCACGCACACGGTTTGATCGGCGATGTAAACAATCGACGCCTCGGCCGTCGCTTCATTTCAGTTCGTTCCGTTCGACACCATCTTCAGTAATAACTTCATTTCATTTCGCTAACGCGGAAATGCCGATAGTAGTGGAGCAAAGGAAAACGCATTTGATGTGAAGTCCCCGGAATTTCTTCAAAATACATATTTTTCCTACCATTTTTTTAAACAATCTTTGTGAAGGTACCTGTTTTTTATTTAAAATGATTTAAGATGCCGATTTTTTATGTAATTTTTGGGAAGGTGCAGTTTTTATTACTTTATTTTTGTGAAGGTACCGTTTTTGTTATTTTATTTTTGTGAAGGTACCGTTTTTGTTATTTTATTTTTGTGAAGGTACCGATAAACGGTAGCAAAATCGGCCTGCATTGGGCCCTGACTAACCCTGTACATTATTTTACCTATATAATTGCTTAATTAGCTAAAATTATGTTCATGCAGAATCTGAAAATTAAGAAAATTTTCTACTAATCCAATACTACGATTTTGTTAGAAAACAGATAAAAAAATGGTTTCAAATGTGCAAATTTGCTACAGAGTTTGACAAAAAAAAAAAACGAAAAAGAAACACCATATAGAAAAGCTTATAAAAAAGTTAAAAACACCCTTCAGGCATCTCCCCCCCCCCCCCTTTCTCAATTATTACCTTTCATTGTCCAAAAGCTTCTCATTGTCTAAACTCTTTTTTAACTCCATCAATTCAGAAGTCTTCCTATTCAGCAATGTTTCCAGTTCGAAATTGACCGATTTCTGTTGGTTTAAATGCATGTACAAGTCATGTAATTTGGATTCTAAGGAGAAAATAAGACTCATATAAAAAAGAAGTTTTAAATAGTTTTATAGCACATTTAAAACATTTTTGTAATTAATACATGGGTTCTTATCGTGGGTGACAGTGACTGGGATGACTACAAATCTAAAACACAAAGGCACATGAATTTAAAAAAGAACGCTCGAAACATGTAGGTTGCTTTTTAATGCTTAAAATACTTGATTCTGATCTTCAAATATTTCTTGTCCTTTGAAACCAACCTCTATGGAATTACAGTCAAGCTCAATGAAAAATAAAACGTCAAAAACTTCATAATTCGTTTGTATTGACTGCTATTTGCAACAACCATGATACTGTGAAAAAGTAATGAAGTGTTTACCACTCAATAAATAAGGAACTATACTATTATCTATTATTATATTCACACTTTGTGATAGTACTAGCCTGTTTTAACACTAAGCAATTTGAACTGTTCACAGGCAAACAGATGGCTTTATTCTTTACACACAGAATTCAACATTAGCCTCTCGATATAATCCTTTCTGCAATTTTACAAAATAATACTGTATATACTCGCATATAGGTCGATCTCGCGTATGAGTCGACCCACTACTTTTTGAAGGAAAATCGGGAAAATATCGTAAACCCGCGTATAAGTCGAGACCGCACTTTCTGAAACGATCGGGAACGTTTTTCCGTGATTTTTGAATATAAACGTTTTGAAAATGAGAAAAATGAAATGAACTGAACATTCTAGTGTTAAAAACAGCACGACTGTTATTCTTTTTCACAAAAAAGGTTCACTTTTGCTATCGCGGTTTTTGTAAATCGGGACCGATCCGGGAACGTTTTACCGCGAGTTTTGAATAAACGTTTTTTTAAAAAGAAGGAAAATGAAATGCAGTGAGCATTTTTGTGTTGAAAATAGCACAATTGTTATTGTTTTCACAAAACGGGTTCATTTTTGCGATCGCGATTTTTGTAGAGAGTTTGATTTGACCATCGGGGTTTTTGTGAGGGTTAAATTTTGCGGTTACAATTTTTGCTATCTGTTGTTTTTACTTTGCATTATTACTAATAAAACTTTGTGATGTAGCCATCTTACATTCTGCTTCAAAAAGATAAATACCATCAATCGGAAAATTCACGAATACAGCAATTCCCGCACTTTTCGCGCCGTCAATCGTTTATTGTAATTATTCTTTATTTCACTATCAACATATGCAAAAATACAGTAGAGTGTATGAGTATTTACTTCTTTAGCATCTGTTTAAAATAGTTGGACTGAATCTTCTCGTTTTTGAGTGTTTTTTTTCCAAAAGGTTGTTTGGGAAAATTTTTTGGAAATTCTGCCCCCGCGTATAAGTTGACCCCTTAATTTTATACTTCATTTTTTGGACTAAATTTCTCGACTTATACGCGAGTATATACGGTATGTTTTTAAAATTAAATTGAAGGGGTAAGTGGATAAAGGTGATATGTGATAATTTTAGAAAAATATACTTTTTGCAATGAATGAAGGTGATAAGGAATATTTGTAAAATATTCTTCCATGACCAGAAAAAATGTATATTGATAGTGATAGCTGAAGGTCTGGTATTATGGCCTGGCTGGCATGTGATTGGCCGAGAGCGCAGAGCTCATTTGCATATGATCAATCAATCAGGTGTCAGCTGGGCTAGTAACTGCATCCTTAACTGGTGCTGTGCTGATCATATGGTTTTTGACAGTATCAATCAGTCAGTCTGATTTTCTTTAAGTATGTACTTGCAAGATGCAAGCTTTTAGTTCCTGAAAATAATTAGTTCATCCAAGCTAAGTGTTACCTTTTTTCATATTGTTTTCTTCAATTATTATTATTTTTTTTTGAAAGCTTTTTCTAGAAGTTTAAAAAATTGTCAAATATTACCTTTATTTACTTGCCCCTTCAATTGTGTTTGTGAGTCAACACAATTGAACACACACTAATTTGAATGTGTAAATCGGCAAAATTCAAATGTCACATTTTTACATATAGCTTGAGAAATAAGTGATCAATTGTTCTTTAACTTTAGTCATACAAAAAATAGGCTTAACCGAACATTTCCAAGTTGAAATTAAATTACTCTTGTATTTGAGGGCCGACAAGAAGGGGGGTTGAAAGAAAAACTGCTTTTTGACCATAACTCTTCAAAAATAGCTCGGAATAAGCTATAAATTTCAGTAATTAATTAGCATACTATGTATAATTACTGTACAAATTTTTATGAACGTACCACTTATACTTCCGAAGATATGAAACATTTTTTAAAATACGGCAATTTTATTTGAAGGGTTTTTGTTCATAACACGCAGAGTTTTTGATCAAACCTTATCAAAACTTCAGGAAAAATGACAAAATACAAGAGAAAGAACATACTAAAACGGCAAATAAAAATATTAAAAATCCGATGAGATATGAACGTTAAAAGGAAATGATTTTCCACGGTGCATGCGCAAACGACAGAAATTTATAACTAGAAAAATATTGTACCCTGATTTATACTGCATCTTATAAAAAAAGTTCCAGTTGAATATCATGAAAATTGAAAAAGATATCAGCGATCTAGTGAGCTGTATTTCATTCATTCGCAGACAATACATAAATAGTGAGGGACTGACCACAAAGAGCTATTTTTAAGTTAAAGGTTATTACGTCATCGTTCAAAAACAAAGTTTCAGGGGGTGTCCGGACTCTTTTGGCCACCTACGCATAAGGCCTTTTTGGCCGAATAGGAGAAATGTGACTTCTACGCCAAATATAAATTTTCAAACTGTATACAATTTTACATTGAAAAAAAGTTATAAATTTCTGTCGCTTACACATGCGTCGTGTAAAATTATTTCCTTTTAACGTTCATATCTCATCGGCTTATTAATGTTTTCATTTACCATTTTAGTATGTTCTTTCTCTTGTATTTTGTCATCTTTCCTGAAGTTTTGATAAGGTTTGATCAAAAACTCTGCGTGTTATGAGCAAAAGCCCTTCAAATAAAATTGCCGTTTTTCAAAAAATTTTTCATATCTTCGGAAGTAAGAGTGGTACATTCATAAAAATTTGTACAGTAATTATACATAGTATGCTAATTAATTACAGAAATTTATAGCTTATTCTAAGCTATTTTCGAAGAGTTATGGTCAAAAAACGGTTTTTCTTCCAACCCTCCTTTTCCCCAAATGCATGAGTGATTTAATTTCAATTTGGAAATGTTTGGTGAAGCCTATATTTTGTCTGACTAAAGTTAAATAACAATTGATCACTTATTTCTTGAGATATGCTTAAAAATGTGAGTTTTTGAAAGTGTCCAGATACTTTTTGCCACCTAGTGTATCACCTTCATCCACTTTCCCCTTCAATTATTATATTCAGTCCTACCATACATCTCTATACATCATTAAATTCTTACACTGCCCTATTGAAAACAGATTTGTTTCATTAATTTCATGCTTTTCAGCTTCCATTTAAAGGATCACTTTATCAGCATTTTACATCTATTAAAGCTGTGATGCAAACATAGTACACCAATAAATTAAAAGAACTATTGTGTTAAAATCAGTACAGTAAAGATTCTGAAGGTCAATAAATCAAAATTACCGTTGCATAAAAATCAGCACAATAAACATTTTGAAGGTTTGAAAACAAATAAATAAATTTATAATTACGTTGCATGTTAAGTTGATGCTTCAGTTGAGCATAATCTGCCTTTAATTCAAGTACTTCATCGGTAGAAAGCTTATAATTTAGCCTTAATTTTTGCAACTCTTCAATTAGATCATTGATCACTTTCTTTAAATTCACTTGATCATTAATCTAAAAAAGAAGGAATATTAATAAAGAAATAAAATATTAGTAATTAGAAAAAATCATAATGAAAAAGAAGTTTTAAATATAAAAGCTCAATGACTTCTACTTTTTAGCTTGATGTAATAATATTTAAAATTTCAGGAAAAATATGTTCTTAAAATGTGTTACATTTTCAAAAAAGGAGAAGGAAATATTAAGAATGTTTAGTTACAACGTCCACGTAGATTTCATAAAAGCTTTGAAAGTACTGTAAAATCTGGAGTATGATCCACATCTTAAATTCTTTAAGTCAGAATTTTGAAAGAAAGAAAAATTATAATTTTTTGGCATATTCATGGTCAGAAAAAAAAACTTAAAAAAAATACAAAAACTACATTTCAGTTTCATAGCCAAATTACAAATTACTATTATCATACTGTTGCTAAATTAATGAGTAATTAAAACAATAGCATGGAAACATATGATGCAAGTGTAACGGTTTCGACTCTGTGGGGAGTGGTGGTTTCAACCCATCCCCACAGAGATGGGGCATGGTGGAAATATGCAGAACCTGATTATCGCATGATCCTGTGGGTTTGTGGACCCGAGCCCCACAATTTTAGGAACACCAAAATTGGATCAATTTCTTTCTCTTTCTAGTTTTTTAAAAACTACAACTTAAAATATGTACAGTTTTTCTAGTGAGATGGGCGCCTAAATTGTTCAGGGACCTGGGCACCACTTTGGTTTGATGGGGACTTGCTTTGGAGCAGGGAGATTGTGATTTTGGAGCAGGCTGGAGCAAGAAAATTATAATTTTGGCAAAAGTTGGAGCAAAGAAAAATACCATTTCGGTGCAAGATGCAACAAAATAAAAAAACAAATTTGGAATAAAGCATATCCCTAAACTGGAACGGAAAATAATGTTACGAGTAAGGAGCAAAATTAATTTAAATCAGGGTTGGTCAATTGGCAGGTGAGATACTTATTTCATTATTACATTACTCGTGTGGTTCTATGGTTACGGTTTTTGTGATTCCTCAATCTCACGCCATGATACAACACTCAAAGAGGAATATTTTGCTGTTTGTGCAGCTTAAAATAAAATAATAAAAAAAAAAAAAGAATAAACCTTACCGGTTCCTTCGTAACCTCTTTCAGTCGACTGACTATCCAGCTTCGTTCCTCCAGCCAGAGACGAGCTTCTCTTTCAAGAGCAACTGGATTTTGGACTGTTTCTATTAATGAAAGTACCTAAATACGAAGATAACTTTGTGAGACTATTTTTAAAATGTAATGGGTGCAAAGACAGTTACCAAATGTTAAAAGGAGCAGAGATTCCTAAAACTGAGATTTTTTGGAATAAAATAATAGAATCTTATCTGAAACAATATTTTAAAATTTAGAAATGATGTTATAGGTCATTCACATCAAAAACTATAATTTCTTGAAAATTTAAATGACAGGCATAAAAATCAATAAATCATACACATATTTTAAAACTTCATCCTTTTTTCCAAACTTAAATTATAATATTTGTTATACAGCACGAATCCTATATTTATAAATTTTTAACAAAGTGAAACAGCGATATTTTTAACCTTACTTAGAATAAGTTACACTTTTTTTTTTAAATGAGCTGAAAAGACATGCTTCTTCTAACTTACGTTTTGTATTTTTTCCTATTAACTAGCAATCAAATGGACATATTTTCAACCACAACTAATTGCATAAAATTTATGCAATATTTTTTCAAAATTTAATTGCGAGAAGTTAGATTTTTATTAAAAAGAAGTAGGCACATGTACCATCCTTTCCTCTACCGAATGGGTATAAGTGACCCAACTTACAGGGGTTGCCTTTTTCATGAGGAAACTTACTCCCATCTCATGTGATAGCGAAGTGTTTTCTACGATAGATTTGAACAGCTGGGTTGTTCGTCATTTGTTCAAACCTTGGGAGATTCATAAGATTCCCATTAGGTCTTTAAGACTTCTATTTTGGAACTAGTACAATGGATTTCTCATCACAAAGCTTGATTCTGTTGAGCCTCTTTTTTTCTTTCATTACATTTATCTCCTACTGAAGTTTACATTACAATTTCAGAATTTTTTTTAAAAATATTCCATAGAATAGAAACTTACTCTTTTCCCATCCTGATGAATTTTATTGACTAGAATATGTTTGTTCCGTAAAAGCATGTCTTCCTGACAGGAACTGCAAGCTTCATCAGATGAAGTGATGTCTGAAGATGGGGTCTCAGTTCTGTTTGATCCGGAGTCAGATCGATGTCCACGAGAAGCGGCACCCTTTGCTTCTAAATTATGTCACATGAAAAAATTCTTTTAGCAAATAATTCAGATGTAATTTTACACATTTAAAATACTGCAATAAATTAATTTTAAAATTTGCAAAAAGATCAGACCAGAGATATACATTGTGAAAATAATATTTTAAAAAATTAAAAAGTCTTTTTGACAAATATATACAGTTGAACTCAGTTATAGTGACAACTCTGTTATAATATCAACAGATTCCTGCATTTGTCCGCAAACAAGACGTCATTCGGCTGTAGCTTACCTGCCAACATTAACTAGAAGTAAAACCCCCAACAGATGATTGCGACACACAGCAATATTGCATTTTTCTATTAGGGGATGAATAGGAATTTTATACCATTCTTCAAAGTTCAATTAAGTGCATTTGTTTTAAATATATCATATACATAATTGAGAGAAATGTCAAAAATCCAGGAATCTTCCAGAAAATAAATACAGCTATATAGCTGTAGGGTAAATGCGGGAGCCATGTAAAAATGTGAAATAATTGAAAAAATGTTAGTTTACTTATTTACTAGCTGCATTGTGAAGAAAGTAAGACTAATTACAAAATCTGTTTGCAATATATTCAAATTTATAAGTCGCAACGAATTCACTTTCAAACATGCAATTTTTCTTTTCATCATATGATGTACAACAACAGAGAAAACGTTAAGAAATGCAAAACATAAATACCTCTCATCAGTTCGTAAACTTCTTCAACCCGTTTTCTACAAGCTTCTTCCAAACGCTTTGCCTCAGCGTCTCTTTCAGCAAGATGCTTCTCATATTTTTCTTGAAGCTCCTGCTTCAAAGTTGACATTTCTCTCTCATGTTGGGCCATCAGTTGCATTTTTTCTCGTACTTTTCCCCCAGCAACGTCTTCCTCTTCCGCAGAGAGAAGGTTTTGAATCTCGAGAAGCTGTTTCTGGTACTTTTCTCTCAGCAATTCAAATGCTAACTTGAATTCTTTTTCTTTGGATTCAACAAGGGTTTTCTTCTCCGCTTCAAATCTGGACTTCATGGCTTCCATTATTTTTTCCCACTCATGCTTGTGATGCAAGAAGTTCTTATTCTGTTCTTCAGCATACTGCAGCTCTTTCTGAACTTTCTTGAACTTGTCGTCATATTCCGAAAATAAGTGATTGCAAAAAGTTTCAACATTCTTCTCCTTACTATCTTTGAATTTCTTTAGTTCTTCCATCTGAAACATTCGAATTTTTTGAATCTCGTTCACCCATCTGGTTTCGAAATATTTATGCACTGCCAGCAATTCTTCCTTGTGTTTCAACTCTGTTATTCTTTCGTTTTCTAGCCTGAGTCTCAAATCCGCGTGCAATTTCTCAAGTTTATCATTATAAATAGACTCAATGTATTCTTTTTCCTCTTTAAATTTTGAAAGTAAGTTTTTTTGCATTTCTGTTTTCCTTTTTTCAAACTCTTTCAACCATTCATCTTGACCATCTAAACGCCCTGATTTTAATTTCTGAACTTCAGAACTTAAGTTGTTTGCAATAGTTTCTAAAGAACATTTTTCTTTTGATGTTTCTGCAAGAGAGCTTTTCAGACTGTCGTTTTGGGCTTCTACATCTTTCAAGCACTTTGCTAGTTTTGAGTTTTTCTCTTGTTCACTGATAAGTGTGTTTTGAATGACTTGTAATTTCTCCAACCAATACTTATTTCTTTCAGCAGAAATTTTTTCATTTTCTTTTTTGAGTTTCTTTTTCAAAGAACAATTTTCTTTCTTCAATTTATCATTCAATTCCTTGAACTCGTTCTCTTTTGCAGCAATTTCTGTACGAATTCTTTGTTCCCAGCTTTGATTTATTTCATTTACAGTCATTGTATGCTGCTTTTCCAATTGATTTACTTGCAAACCAAAAGCTTTGCTCAAAATTGTGTACAAAATCTCTTCAAATGTTTTGTCTTCACCATTTGTAAAGAAAACTTTTACTGCCTCCTAGAAATAAAAGTGAACTGTATAAGAAAGTGAAAACATTCATACCACAAATTATGATCATAAACGGCTGATTAAAAATTTTATGATTTAGCATACAGCAAGACCAAGTTGAACAGCAACCAATAATTATGTTTCAAAACCTATTATAATGATAATGCATGCAAATTATTGAACAAACTGCTTCAAAAGCATATAATGGAACAACAAAAATATTACAGAAACAAAACAGAAAAAATCGACAAAATAATAATCATTTGTCGAAGCAAGCAATATAATTCATGAAAAAGTGATTGACCAAGAGCTCCTAACCTTATCTTAATTGTTAAGTCTATGTTGTCTCATATATAAATAAATGTATTCATACAGTGTGATAAGCAGCTAAGCATTAATTATGTGCAACATAAGGATAAAGCCCTATTATTTATTTAACTGCCAAAGCCATTTGTTAAGAAGAAGAAGCAGCACTGATGAGGATGTTACCTGCCTTTGATGGGCATAGAGTAAATAGCAAAATTAGTGGTCGCCACTAGTTACATGGCGACTATATATGACGATTTAAAAAATATTTGTCACCCTAATGCCACTACTAAAAATAAATAAAGCAGTTAATGCGTTTGCACATGTCTGACACGGGCAAAGATTACCCACAAATTTACACATGCCCATGTCCGACACAAGTGTTCTTTTATCTATTTTATTTCTAATGCCAGTTTGAGTTAGGCTCTTGTAAAAATAAACAGGCTAGATTGTTATTTCGCTCTTTTATCCTATTTTTGCAGCGATATTACGATAATTGGGAAATTGGAGTTGTCTCCAATTATTAGGGGGAGTATTTTATTTTGTAACTGGAAATCATAAGATAGATATAGAAGATACTTTCGTGATGGCCACAATATACAAGTTTAGGTGAGGTATGACCTTTTTGGAGAGGAGAAGTGAGCACTTAAAATAACCTGTAGCAATTTATTATCTGCTAGCTAATCTAGTAAAAACAGTAATAAACAAGATCTACCATTATATCTGCTTTAATTTGAGAAATGTCCAGAGATTCAGTATTATCACTCGAAGAAAGCTGTTTCTTTAGAATCTTCACCTGTTCTTCTAACTCCTCTATTTTAGAAGAATATTTCTTCTTGATTTCTTCCATCAAAATCTGTGCATGATTATTTTCATTACTGGCAGAATTCTTATATTCCTCAATGGTAGCCTCAAGTTCTTTAACATACTGCCTAAGTTTTCTTTCAACAGTTTTCTGTTCTTGCAGGACATTTTCTAGTGACTCCAACTCTGTTTCTAACTTTAACTAAATCAAAATTATAAAAATTTTAGAGAATGAAACTTCAAAGTAAATAAAACAAAAGACATAAAGTAACAATAATATTTCAATATTACAATACTTAGAGTTAAAAAAAAAATTAAAATCTAGGAGTCATGATGCCGCCTAGTTTAATTTTTAAAGCACTAAAATGAACAACCTAGGTGTCATTTTTAAATAATCAAACATCTATATATAAAAATGAAAAGAAATGTTAAAAAAGGAGTGATTCAACACATTACCAGTAGCATATGTAAAAATCTGTAAAATATACAAAAGAAAAGGCTTTTTAAAAACAAAATTGATTGCATTTTAAAATTACTTTTACAAATTTATCATTAGGATTAATCACGGGTCTTGGTCACAATGAGTCAAAGAGAAAAAACAGCTTCAATCCAATTCAAAAGTTTAGACGTTCAATTTGGCACCTTCCCTTAAAATTTAGGCATCAAATCAAAATCAAAATTGATGGCCGCAAAATGCAACTAATCTAAACTATTCCTAAAACTGAATGCATACTAAACTATATATCAGCATCAGTTAAGCATGATTTGCAATATTTCAAAATGTGCCTGCAGTATTAGTAAGGGTGATGCAATGCAGATATACAAGTTTTATTTAGTTTTGTGTTTTAGTTATGATTAGTCTTATTTTTACTTAGGGAGGGGAGCTATGAGATAATCTCCGTACTGAAAAAGGGCCTTGTCTAAAAAAGAACAAGAACCGTTGCGTCATATAGTTACAAATCATTCTTAAATAAAAAATATTAGCTTAAAATTTACATTGTGAAGTTAAAAAGTATAATAAAGAATTGAAGTCGAATTCCAGTTATTCACCATAAACAGGCTGGCAGAACAGTGGATAACATTTATGAAGAAATAAAAAATACTAAAATAAACTTATGAATCAGTTTATTTCAGTTAGTTTAATTTGGCTAAGTCATAGACACGACAAAAAAAAAAAAAAAAAAATAATGCCATTGATTCATTTTTCAAGATCAATTTAATACCATTGGCTGAATTCCTCAGTCAGAGAGAGAGACATATTAGTAAGACCTCACAAATGCTCACCGATGCGTGCAAGCTATCAGCTGACATATACATACATGGGTGCCAGCGGTCTATTGGTTGACATTTGGAAACTTTCGGCAGATTTGTTTTTAACAATTTTCATTGCATTGATTAAATTTTTAAAAAATTTAGATGTCGCTGACAGGACATATAACCCAGAATGGTGGATAATCCAAGGTTGATAGACATGACTATATTGCAATAAATAAAAATACTAAAACAAAAAAGAAAAAAAACCTAATGTCATAGAATACAAATTAATTCAACTTCGATTACATTTAGAAGTAGGAGATTTTTCAGAATGATAATTAGCATCTAAACAGCTTGACTATTCCTGAGAAAACAATGACATAAGTCCCAAACCTGCGTATCTGTTTCTTCCTGCAAGGTAGCAAGCTCCCTTTCCTTATCTTGCATCATACTTTGAACAAGGTTGTAATCTTCTTCTAACCGTTTCTATAAAGTAGAAATATCCTCATAAAAATTCTAACTAACATAATGATTCATAATTATAAACACTTTATAAAAAATATCCAAACAAGCAAAATATAAAAAAAAAACTCATTAAAATGTAAAAGTTTAAACAAAAATGTAGCTCCATAACTTTACAGATACTTGAAATACAAAACACTAAGAAATAAAGCAATAAGTCATCCCCAAGCAAGGGCTAAGGCAGAAACATGCTATATACCACCAACTCTGTTATTCCAGCCAAGGCTTAAGGGCGGTGACTTACTGCTTTATATTCGAGCTATGCCTCAAAATTTACGAGTTGTACTGTACCATTGTGCGGTCTCTTGCTGGTGTTCTAATTTCATATTAGCTACCAGTTTTTTTTTTTGGCTTTATTTGCTTCTATAAGAGGATTTCTGCCTCCGGCTCAGTTGATTCTATTCTAGGCTGAGGCGTGCCAATAAGCACAAAACTGCAGTCCTTGGAAGGAATTACTGAGTTGGGGGTGTATTGCAATGTTCTATTGTTCATATTAGAAACACTTGCCTCATTAGTAAGCACAAAACTGCTTCACTTATAGCTTAAGCAGCTTGAATCAGGCTTTTCTCCCCAACTAACTTGCACTTAGCATAATACATTTTGATATTTTACACTTAAATTATTGTAAAACAGTTTAATTTTGATCTGTAAAACGTTCTTTCATTTTTCTTCCAACTCCACACAATGTATATTCCTTACTCTTTTAATACAACATATTTGAGTTTCAATGCATTGCTTTTTCTTTAATATTCTTCTTTCATCAAAGAACTTAAGCCTTTATTCCATGTCCTTGTTTTTAACTTTAACTTTTTCCGCTGATGGTCATAGAATTACGTTGTAGCATTTAAATTTAGTGCCTTAAACAAGAAAAAAGTATGAGATTGAAAGATAATTCAAAATCTGCTAACTTCCATTGCGAAACAATTAGCAAATAACAATCATTATAAAGAAAGCTAAAGGTGAAATTTAAACAAATCCTCTCCCATGAAAGACATTTCTTAATTTTATCCAAATTCTTGACAAATGCTCACTTTCATCCTATTGGAATAACAAGGATTTCAAAATTTAAGAAATGTTTTGAATACTTCTCAAACTTTAATTGTATTTCTAGTTGAAAAGTAAGGTCCCTGCTCCACATCAGCGGAAAACGCGACCGAAACCGAAGGCAGAAACCGAAAATCCGAGTACTTTGCATAGAAACACCATTTACTCCATTTTATGTTTCTGCTTTATTTTTTGCTTTACGTGAATGTAGAGCAGGGCCCTGTCTCTCCTACATAATAAAATACGAAAAAATTTAAAAAAAAAAAAAAAATCTGATTCCATTTTATGCCAGATGTAGCAAATTTTGTGACGTTTGAATACTTTTTTTAATATTTTAATTCTTTTTTAATATATGGTTAATTGATTTCTTAAACATATTATTAATGTAATCTGATGCACACATACACATGACGTAACAAATACATGGAACAATATAAAGCTTTACATGAAAAATTGTTTCACATTTTTGTACTTAGATTGATATAATTATTTCATGTTTAAAAAATGAGTTTCAAAATAAATGATCAGCATAAAAGCTTTAAAGTTTCAGGTATGAGATGAAGAAAGCAAGCTACGTATTTAATGGATAATTTCCATGTAGAAAGTTTTATGTCTAGAAAAAGGTTAGTTGATTACAAGCAATAAAAATGGTCAGATCAGTTAGCATCAGCAAGTTTTACATAGCATAGCTGCCAACATTGGAAGCAGAAAATTCAAGATACTTATGCGTAAAATTAAGGAGACTTCACATAAATAAAGTTAACAAAAATTTGAGTGTAAAAAGGACATTTTTCATGAAGTAGGGAGTTTTTAAATAAAGCTTGCATAGGATGCAAGATCCGGTGTTCAGAAATCCGGCACGCCCGAAAGTCGGAAAATATTATTACTTTTTTGAAGTTAAAAAACTACAACTGCTAGGCTTTTATAAAAACTTTAAACTAGATTTAAGTTTGCGGTCTCTTTTCAGTGCTAATTGACATTCCTTTTAGCACGTAAAAATTTAGAATGTGCAGAAAAAAAATGAGGAAAAATTACCTCAACAGAATGTTTTGGGAAACAAAAATTTTCAAAAGAAAGAAACTGAACCCATATTTTAAAATGATCGGACATGCAATTCTCATACTTGTGTCTGAAACAGTTTTGCTTATTATTATTTTTTTTGGCAAGGATTTTTTCTGAAGTTAAAAATTTCCTTTTTTACGAAATTTTGTTGTTATAATGAAAATAAGAGAGACATTTATTTCATTAGGCTAATTGGCATCAAATTGACTCGCAGGCTTTAAATTGGCATCAAAATTTCAGCTTACTCAAATGAATTGGGAGAGTTGGCAACTATGATATACGAAATGTTTGAAATGCAGTAATGAAAAGAAGTTAAATTCACGGAAACTAGAAGTTAGCACCAATGGCAGGCAGGAAAGTTTTCTTCCATGCAACATGCGGCAAAAAATCCCACCACCTGTACCTGATAGCAAGTTAAACTGCCAAGTTCCTCAAGCAAGGTTTCCAAGAGTACCTTTTCATGTTCCAAATCTTTCTGAGTAACTCGCAGACATGATTCAAGTTTTGTAACTGTAGATTTGAGCATTAAAATTTCCAGGTTTTTTTCCTTTAACTGATTTTCATAAAAAGATAACTTTTTGTTTAATAATAAGTGCACTTTGTCTGATGCCACTGTATCATTTTCCGTGACCTGAACATCTTTGTTCTCAATCTGTGGTACAAAGATAAATATTAGCTCTTTGAATAAACTAGCTACAAATAAGAATAATGTCAAAAAAAGGGCAGTTAAAGAATAAAACAATAAAAACGAACAAATTAATACATAATTTTAAAATTAACACACACACACACAAAAAAAAAAAAAAAAGAAGATAAAACATGTTTTATAGAATCATGCAAAAGAAATATAAACTAACACCTCCCCCTTCTCAAAAAAAAAAAAAAAAAAAAAAAAAAAAAAAAAAAAAAAAAAAAACCAGAAACAAACTTGCTAAAACGCTTGACATTGATATATTAATTTGTGAACATTGAAAGCTTTTCCACCTTGTGTTTAGTCCCAACTCTAAGAGAAAGCTGACAAAAATTACATCATACAAAACCCTCTGTATTTATAATTCATATAAAAAGCAATTTTTTATAAATTTGATTTTCTACTCCAATTTCAAGTGCTATTTTGAACATTAATTTAAAATCAATTTTGGGAGCAGTAGGTCCCCCACAGTTTTAACTTTTGGTACCAATCAAGAAGTCAAGGTGAACTTTTGGAATCCTTTGGAGATGGAGATAATATTGTGATGTATAGTTCAGAAAGGGAGATACAAATATGTTCCCAAATTACATTGAATAAGCAATACCCTACTATGTATACACTTAAAAAAAAGTAAAATAGGAAAAATGTGGCCAATACAAAGATTTTGTAAATTAAGTTCACAGTTAATTTTAATTATTATTTTTATTAGTTCAATTAGCTTATTTTAGATACTATATATTACTAACATTATTTACTTCTATTAAATAGCTATTGATTAATGATTACATTTTAGAACAGTTCTTATCAATTTGATAAGGTAAAATTAATTCTCTGATGTAATCAAATGCTGTCTTAATCAAATAATGTCTGTTGGTACCAATAATATCCACTTAAATGAGGTAGACAGTACTAAAGTTTAAATCCTCTGAAGTTTAATATCATTTTCCTCTGAATGAAAGCATTCTTATAGTTCGTACAACACTTGAAGTTTGGTTAAACTTACTATAAACCAAATGTCTAAAGATTTTAAACCCTGTTTTTATGAAAAGCAGTAACTGTTTGAAGGGCTTAAATCAAGAGCTCTGAGTTATGATGTTAAATACCTAACAAAATAGAAAATCTTTTGTTTATCAACACAAATGCAAGTTAACACATCAAACGTAGTTAAAAGGAAAAATAGTTGAGAACTTTACTCGAAGGATTTACGTTAAAAGTAAATCCAGAGCTGGGTTGCAAAATAAGTTTAGAAATTTTTCACAAAAGACTAAACCTGAACCACAACACTAAGGAAGATCTAAATCCTTTCATTAAAATTAATGAATTTTATGTGTTTTTTTTATTTTTATATTTTCAAGTGAACAATCTAACTTTTTTCAAATTATTGTTATACTGTATATGATATAAAGTAATTATCAATTAGTATAGACTGTTTTCCTCTAAACAGTTTAAATTAATTTTTCTGACTAGATGGTTGTAGTAACGAGTTTAAATCTCAGAATGGTCAGAAAAGACATGCTTGAGCCATTTAGCAGACTGAGTGGACAAGGGTAACATTTTTAAAGTTTTAGGAAAGAGATGAGATCTTGCATCCTGTACTTAGTTTATAAGAATACTAGCCGGGTACCCGGCCCTGCCCGGGTTTCTGCCGGGTATGGTGTTTTAGTGACACTCGTTCATCAATTTTTCAACAATAAAGTGCATATCTATATACACAATGGCTACTTCTGTAAACAATGGTAATTTTTTCTGTCTAGACAAACTAAAAAACTGTATTACACACCGTAAATAAAAATGCAAGCTACAAATAATGTTTAGGTAAATCAGAAATGTTATAAGCTTGGTACAGGGTGCGGCAGAGAAACTTGCAGACTTGAAAAGTCAACTAAGGGAAAAGTACTTCATGTATCAGTTTACTACTTTTTATAAGATATGGTACCTATTCTGAATTTTTATATTAGTTAGATTTAAAAACTACATCGGGCAGAATGGCGGCCCCTGTTAATGATGCACTCATCTACCCTAGATTTGAAGTTTTGTTGAACTTTTCGAGCATATCGACTGGGATGTTGGTGATAGCAAGCCGGATGTTGTTCTTCAGGGGTTGCAGGGTCCGGGGCTTGTAATTGTAAACGATCGATTTCAGATAACCCCATAAAAATTGTCACGGCGTGTCAAATCGGGAAGCGGGCTGGCCACGGTACGTCACCTTTCAAGGAGATGTTATCACTCAACTGGTGAACCACAGCAAGTTAGTAGGGATAAAACTGGAGTTCATTGTGAAGAATTCGTCTCAGTGTCCAATCAAAAATACCCAAAGCAGCAGCGTGTTTACGCGCCAAACGCCTGGGAGAGCGCAAAAACGACTCCCTCACTTTTTCGACGTTTTCTAGGGTTCTGGGAATCCGTTGACCTCCAGGGCCTCTTTTTGCCACACTCCCACTTTCCCTGAATATTTTCACCCACAAAACAGTCGATTCCCAGCCAGGAATGGGAACAACGGGCTGAATTTTGAACCGAGTTCGGAAGGCACGTTGAGTGGCGACCACCGAAAGATTATTTGAAAAGTAAGATTCGGCGGCGAACGCTCGTTGCTCCTTTGTCCAACGCATGGCGACAACTAAACTATGAGTTAACAAAACTTCAGGACCTTCTCTTTAAAATGAGACTCTTCCCAATCCTTTCTGACCACTCCTTGCTAATTAGCATCCAATTAAAATCAGAAAGTTTCTCTGCCGCACCCTGTAAATTAAAATAAATATATATTTACAATATCAATCGCACTGGAGTCAAGTATTTCCAAACATTACACGTAAGATAAGTCCCATCATTAGTTTATATCCTTGTGACTACGTTGGTGAAAACATCTTACGTACCTAACTTAGAAATTTTTTGACTATAAACATTTTCTGTTCTCTAACTTTTGCCAAAATCAATTATCTTTTTATTTACCCCGTTAGCAATTATTGGCACAGATTATTCTAAAAATCCTAAGAAAGCAATAAATTTCACACTTACTCCAGTGAAGCCTTGGTTCACATTCTCATTATGATCACTATTAATATTGTTGTTGCCAGGCAATAAATTTTTGCAACCGTGGACTGAAAATTTAATCATTTAATGGGGAAACTACATGAAATTTACTATTTTCCATAATAACTTTTTAAAACTAAGCTTTTTAGAAATAAATTATAGCTTATCCTGCTCCCTGTTACTGTAGCTATCTACGGTGAAAAAATGGTAAAATCGGTCCCGTAGTTTGGAAGATTACCCTGGACATACGAATACAAAAGTAGTCTTTTATGTATATAGATATTTGACATTAGTCTGCTATTTGCCATGTCTTCGACTGGATATTTTGTTACTGCAGGACAAATTCGAGTAAAATGTACCAAAGCACGCAAAATATACTGCACCATTTTTTCAGCTTGATCAGCCATTTCTTCACAAATAGTATCAACTTGGATTTTTTCCACCTCAATCTGTTTTTCAGCTTCTGCAAGGAGATTCTTCAAACCAGATACTTCATTTGTCAAATGATCTACTTGTGACTTCAGTTGCTCATTTTCTTTCTGTATTTCATCAAGAATTTTAGTTTTTGCTTTTACATCAAGTTTTGCAGTTCCCATTTCCTGACTCTAAAAATCAGACATTAAATTCAATATATTAATCCATCAATATATCTATCTGCCTACACATACACTATCAGCAATGGTTGTTGATTTGCAAGGTTGCAAAAGTTAAACACTATTATAACAAAAACAGATGTGGAAGAAAGAAGAGAAAAATGCCTAAAGAAATTTTAAAACAACTATACATCTAATAACAGATAAAAAAATTTCTAATGTTCCATTAAAAAATGTGATAACTATATAGTTGCTGTAATAAAATTTTTTTGAATCGCAAATACATAGTGAATTATAAAAAAAGCGTACATAGTGTTCTGTTTTAACCCACAAGACCACCTTTATTTTAGCAACCGTTTATGCTAGATGCATACTTTCAATTGCAAAAATGCTTAAAATGAAGTGCAGATTTAAGATGTTAAAAGTTTGAAGTGTAAAAAAAAAAAAAAAATAGTTAAGAAAAACAAAATGTAACTGTTTATTCGATTCCTAGGTCCCCAACTAATGTTTAGAGAATTCAAGAGCATAAAAAAACAATCTTAAGATTAAGTAAGGGGACCTGGAGCCCGTATGAAAAGTTATATTTTGTATTTTTTCACTAAATTTTTTTCTTTTGGTTCAAACTTTTAATATCTTAACTCTGCAACTCATTTTTAGCGTTTTTGCAATTAGTAGTATATCTTTCGGAAGAGCGGTTGCTTAAGTAAAGGTGTTTCAAGTTAAAAAGGAACACTCCGTACAATCACACAAATACTATAACAACATGCATTTGGTGTGATTATACACACTTTCTTTTCAAAAATGGCTGTTCCAAATAATTTATTCACATACATACAGGAATTAATAATATAACAAGAAGTTCTGTCAAGAACTAAACGAGCCTACTTTCCCGTACATCGACATCGGCATTCTAGCATCTGATCATTATTCTCTTGATCATCTGAGACTAAACCTTATGTCAAACATACCTTTTTAGCACTTAAAGCTGATTTCTAAAAGCAAAATATACCCCTCTAATCAGATGAAATAGAGACATAAAAAGTAAATAAATGAATAAATGAAGTTTTGTCGCACCTTTTAAAGAATGCAACTGTTACAGTTCTTCCGTAGAAAAATTCCTCAATCGTTTTCAAAAAAAAAAAAAATTAAAAGTACAAAGTACATCAAAACACATTTTATCAAAAAAAGGAAAAAAAACTCGTCCGTCGATAAAATGTCTCGATTTTCACTTTTAAACCGTTGCCAGTTGTTAAATATAAATAAAGAATAAAATGCCCTCGTGAATGAAACACTTTTCTTACAAAAAAAATCGTCTGCCAAAAAAAAATAATAATAATAAATAAAATAACACAAAGGAATAAATAAACAAAAAATCGTCTGCACAGTCAGTCATTTTTTTCTGAGCCTGCATTTCCGCCATGTTTGTGGAGTCGGAGTCGGAATCAGAGTCCTCACAGAAGATTATTCAGAAAAGTACTTTACAAACATTATTTATCAAAACCATTTTTTTACAAAGTTAGTTTGAAGGAAATCCGACTTTAAGTTCCAGGATCAACATTCAACTTAAATTCCCCGTAGGCGCTAATGTTAAATTTTTTTCTGAACGGTTCAATATTGAACAAAAAATGGTTCAAACCAAAAAGCGAAATAAGGGAATGAACCTCTCCGAGATCTTTCAAACAAAAAAAAGTTTATTCCATTCGGATGGTTCACTCAGAAGTTATTAGGTGGGGAAAGGTTGCTTGAACGGTTCAATGTTGAACGAAAAAATGTTCAAATTGAAAATTCAAATACTGTAATGAAGTAGCCTTGCTGAGATCCTTCGAACAAAAAAAAAGTTTATTTAAATCGGACTGTTCACTCAAAAATTATTAGGGGTGACAGCTTGCTTGAGCGGTTCAATGTTGAACGAAAAATTGTTCAAATCGGAAATGTAAATACGGGAATGAAGTATCCTTGATAAGCTCTTTCGAACAAAAAAAAGTTTGTTGAAATCGGACTGTTCACTCAAAAGTTAGCATCGCGGGATAGGTTGTTTGAACGGTTCAAAGTTGAACCAAAAATTGTTCAAATCGAAAAATCAAATATGGGAATGAGTTGTACTCGCCGAAATCTTTCCAACAAAAAAAAGTTTGTTCAAATCGGAATGTTCATTCAAAAGTTATTAGGGGGGGAAAGGTTGCTTGAACGGTTCAATGTTGAACCAAAATTGTTCAAATCGAAAAATCAAATATGGGAATGAGTTGTAATCGCCGAGATCTATCCAACAAAAAAAAGTTTGTTCAAATCGGAATGTTCATTCAAAAGTTATTAGGGGGGAAAGGTTGCTTGAACGGTTCAATGTTGAACGAAAAATTGTTCAAATCGAAAATGTAGATACAGGAATGAAGTATCCTTGAAAAGATCTTTCGAACAAAAAAAAGTTTGTTCAAATCGGACTGTTAAATAAAAAGTTAGCATCGCGGGACAGGTTGTTTGAACGGCTCAAAGTTGAACCAAAAATTGTTCAAATCGAAAAATCAAATATGGGAATGAGCTGTACTCGCCGAGATCTTTCCAACAAAAAAAAGTTTGTCCAAATCGGAATATTCATTCAAAAGTTATTAGGGGGGGGGACAGACAGACAGACCGACCGACAGACCGACACACAAATTCCCCATCTCAATACCCTACTTTCAAATTTTTAATTTTTCGATATTCATTTTACCTTTTTATTTTTTTAACTTGGCGATATTTTTTGGACTTGGCGATATTTTTTTTAACTTGGCGATATTTTTTGGACTTGGCGATATTTTTTAGATGCATTAAGCCAATTTTAATACTTTTTTCGTCTTTCTTTTATTTTTAACGGGAAAGTAGGCTAAAAATTGAAGCTACTAGAACATAATCAAAAATCTCTCTCTCCTCCTAACAATGTGTAGCTGAATCTGATTCTATAAGTAAGAAAAATAACAGCTATAAAATTTCTCTCAGGTGAACCATTATACCCAAGGAATGAATAATATTATTTACATATTTTCAATGAATACCCGTCCAATAAAGGAAAATCAGCAGTTTTTAGAATTATACATCCCAACTGCTTCAAATATTATAAACAACACAATACATTACAAAACTTATTTAATCAAAGGAAAACACAAGAGAAATAAAAACAAATACACATAAAATTTTGTTTTTGCTAAATTATACACGAAAAATATTGTAATGAAATAAATAAATAAATAAAATAAAAAATAAAACTGCAACTAACTAAGTTACATTTTAGGTTACAGCATTTTGGTGATTTTTTTTTTGTAAAATAAATGTAACAAACATTTCCTGTCAAGTTTTGACCATTTATCTATTAACACTTTTTCATAAGATTCATTCCTCATTAATTATAATTGGTATAGATTCCATGCTTTTGCTAATGCCATAGCTCTTGTATTAAAATCAAGAATTTTTGGTTCTATGAAACCAGAAAAATCTAGATCCTGATCAGTGCAAAAATAAGAAAATTTTTAATGTATGAAAAATTTTATATAGAAAGCGTAATACATAATTTATTTAAATAAAAAACAAATGAAACATATAACTTAGAAAAAAAAAAGTACTTACAGCTACATTGTTTTCATTTTCCTTCAGTTGGCCTAATTCTTTCTGCAAGCATTCTAATTCATGTGTGAGGCTATCAATCTGTTCATTTTTCTCCAGCAACAGTAATTCAAAGCATTTAGGTAAATCTTCTTCATTAAAACTCTTTTGAGATGTTTCAGGCTTCTGCTGAAAGAGTTGAAAACATCAAAACAGAACCATGTTTAGAATGAAATTGAATATATTTTAGAACATTTTGTTGAATTGCAATACTTCAGAATGTTTTTCTGATGGAAAGCTTTTTATCACAGTTAAATGAAACTACCTGTTTCCCAAATGCAATATTTTTGCAATTTTGAGCTTTGTTATTATTTCTGTTCACTTTACTATTTATTTATGTTCAAATTTGATTTACAAGAATTGGGAAAAATATTCACTCAACCAGTTCCTCAAATAATTCAATAGGAGGAATCTAAGGAACAGTCCATTGCCAGATACCTTTTATTGCATGGATAGGGATAACAGACCAGATAAGTTGGTTTCCGCTAGGTCTGCGGAGTCGGAGTTTAACTGATTTTCAGGTTAAGAAATCAAAGGCTTCTAGGAGTTCGAGTTGGTCAGTTTTTTGCTTACTATGCAGTCCAGCTTTTTCAATTACAGTAACCCCTCGTAACGTTGCATCTCCTTATATCACTCATTTGGATGTATCACACTAACTTTTCCATTATCTCTCCAAAAATTATATTTTTTTCAGAAAATTTTTTTGCTTTAGATTTAACAAAAAAAAAAAAAAAAAAAAAAAATATCAGAGAAAAAGTTCTTTTTCTTTTCTAATCAATGAACAAAAGTGGCATATTTTCCACAAAAATTTAATTCATTGCAGTTTAAGTTGCTACTTTCAATCCATATTCAACCATCAAACACTAAAAATACTTAAAATGCTTTACATTTTTAAAAGAAAAAAACTGGTAGATAAATATTTTCTTTCGTTTCTAATTAAAACATTTGACCCAATATGACAATAACCTAACCTTTTTGTAGATGCACACAACACTAATTTCTACCTTAAATGATAAGCTACTTTTCATGACCTTTGTTCTATTTGTTGACCTTTGTTGCATTTTCGAAAAAATCAAGCCTTTTTGTTGTCCCCCGACAAGCACAATATAATGAGGGGTAACAGTATATTAATTTTGCTTAGAAATATGAGCATACCATTTGCTGTTCATTAGACTTTAGTGCAGATAATGCTGATAAGCTTTTCTGGAGTACTGCAATGTCATCCTCCTTGTGGCAAATCTCATCCTGTAGAGCACTAATAGTTTTTCTTGCATCCTGAAGCTAATAATAACAAATTTATTGTACACAGACAATCAGAATTACATTTTAAAGAATACTAGTATGACAATAACAAGGGTAAAAAAAAAAACTTTTCTTTGGTACTCAGTCTTTAGAACTGATTTTATATATAATTGTGACATTGAATTAAAATATATTTATTTTTTTGTATCAGCTTTGCTTTTTGACTTTTTAGCATGATGTCAATATTAAAGCTAAATATTTTCAGACCTAAAATGTTTAGCTTTAACAACATTTTGGGCACTTCCAAAGCAAGCTTCAGATTCTGAAATAAGGATTGTTTCTAATATAAGGCCCAATTGACAGTCTACAGCCCTGTGACTTCTCGGAAAATTGCTTGGTAGAATAAACATCTTTTCAATTTAGTTACAACGCTTCACCAAGTTAAGGGTCATTTGTGAATTTTTGCACAAGACATGTTTGCTTCGTACAACATGTGAAAAGTGAGTATTTTGTGCATTGCACTTGTATAATATAATATTAACATAAATTTTACTGAAATTTTGTATCTTAGAAATTTGAGATCCTACAAAAAATTAAGATTATATTTGAATTCAGAGCACCAAATTCATACAACATCAATTTCAAATACCCTCCTCCCGTCCTGGGGGAAGGGTTGTCTTTGACATGATAAATAAGTTAAAGACCTGCAGGTCATAGGTTGCCAGCCACTGACTTGTGTAGTGCAACATGTTTTTAGCACAAATTCTGTACTATACCAGGTTTGAAGTTCCTGGCACATCTAAGCTCCATTTAAATTATTTTTATTGTTGTTATGGAAACTATTAACCACTACTTTATGAATCAAGAACTACATTCTCAAGTTTCAAAAATCTAGTACATAATAGAATAACTAAGTTCTTGTTTTTCTCAATAGTAAAAGACATACCTCTGATAGCATTTTCTTGTTACTTTCTAACTGCTTTTCAAATGCTTCCTGGAGCTCTTCCAACTTCTCAGCAGCAAAAGGGGCTTTTTGAGGAGTGCCACTTCGATATTTCTGTTCATCTATATGTGAGGTCAAAGCAGATATTTGAATCAATTGTTGAGACAACTTCTCTTGAAGGGCCATGTTTTCATGCTTGCATTCCTAAATTATTATATGGTGGCATTGATGTTAGAACTAAATATAAAATTATTATGAAGCAAAAAGTAAATTATAAACATATGAGACAAAATAATATAAGTAAATTAAAAAAAAATATTATTAGATTTCTATAATATGAAATACTAAGAGTAATTCTTTGTTTATTCAGACCTAGTACATGAAAAAAAACACCCCCCCCCCCATATAAAAAAACCTGTGTCCAAAAAAAAATCGTTTTTTTTTTTTTTTTTTTTGCAATGACTTTATAGAGAGTATCTACGGCAAGTTTTAGCAAAATAAAAAGTCAACTTTTACAAGCACACCTGCAGAAAGCTTTTAAAGATAGCAATAGGGCAATTTCACGGTCACTTACGTTACATTTTGACCAACTCTTATGCAGTTAGCTCCTTAGTACAGACAAATATTGTTATAAAAACCTTGTACAAAAGCATTCAGTGAAAATGCCAGTCAAAAGCAAAATTAAAATGCAAAAATATTCGATGCACTTAAATTTTACAAAATTTAGCAGTCAAAAATAAGGCAGTAACTTACGTTACACAAAAAGGGAACGGCATAATATGAAAATTGGTTCGAAGGCAAATTTCTGCTCTATTACAGCTGTTTTCTTGTTTGAAGTATAATTTATCAGTTTCTTATAATATTTAGGAATTAATTTTCATAAATTTAAAATTTTATTTAAAAAATTGAATTTTATGAGAATTTTTAACTGGGTAACTGACGTTACAGTAACTTACGTTACAAAATTCACTTACAAGCATATATTTATTACAAAAACAAATGAATGAAAATTACACCTTAGTTTAGATCAAAATACTGAAAATTAACAATTCTGAGTTAAATTTACAGATATTTAATGCTAAACTCAATGATCAATCAAAAATATTACAAAACATAAGACTTTTAAATGCATACTGGCCGCTGGTATTAACAAGTTCAGGTAATTTTATTTTCGAATCATGTTTTCTCTTATAATAAATTTCCTCTGTCGTTTCTGGCCATTTCTGATTGGTTCCAACAGCAGCCATTACTTTTACTTTAAACTCGTTTTCTTCAATAATCGTCACAACTCAAGGATACAATGTATTTTCGTACTTCACCACACACCAGTCACCAGCTTTTATCTCTTTTTTCTTCTTGTTCCTTAAAATACAACTAAACGAAACCCTACATTTTGTTCATTTCTGGTTCTTAAATGGTCATTGTGAATGTGCGGATCTTCAGAAAATTTTTTGATACATTTTGCTTTTTCTAACATATTTCAATTCTATCAAGAGTGACTTTTATTTATGAATCTGTAATATCCACATGACTTTTCTCATACCCCTTCTACCGCGAATCTTTTCTGCAGAGTTCAGTGGCATTTTAATGCAAAACAAAATATATTTCAATTGAAAGAGATAAACTATTTTTATATTTGTTTTTTCCAAAACATATTTGATAACTTTAAATCATAACAGAAGTCATTTTTGAATAATTCATAGTACCATTACCTGCTAAATATTCTGAATGCAGTGATATTGGTTAAAGAGAATTAATATCTTAATAGCCATAAAGAAGCATGTAATTTATAATAAAGGTGTATTGTAATCTTATTAAAAAACAGACATTTTAAGAAATATGAGTAATCTAAATTAAGTAAATACAGTAGTACAGTTAAAAGAATTATTGAATAAATTACTTCTATTAACCATATAGGTTTTATTTACAATTTACTTTATTTCGAAACACAAGTATTGAAGTTCTACTAAGGTAACTTACGTTATCTGCATATGTGGGTAACTTATGTTACACGTTTTGATTGTAGCACAAAAAATTGAATAAACAATATTCAAAAGAAAAGTACTGTTATTTGCTTAGTACACATCTATAAGATAGAAAATATAACATAGTTAACATTGTATTGCCCTTTCTTTATTTGCTGTAAAAACTTTAACATGTTTTTGGTAACTTACGTTACATAGAACAGTGCCTTTTTGAAATTGGCATAAATCACTTAATTAAATTGAAAACACTTGTTTCATCAATTCACAATATTAATTTAAAGTGTAATAAACAACAATCTTCCTTTGTCACATTTATCTAATGGAAAAAATTGAAATTTATCAATGCTGAAAGTTTGACCATTTGCTTCACTGAAAATAAAATACTCTAATACCAACTTCAAAGTATTGCCGAAACTAAAAAACTACATTCCTAACAAAAAAATTGTTATAAATAAGAAACTTCTAACATTTTTAAACCAAAAAATATGCAGAACAGTCACATTACTCGAGTTTAATTTTTTCAACGCTTTTCCACACTTGCATGGAATTGCCCAATAGATAACCTGCATGACATTCATCTCTTTAAATCAAAAATGTTAAAACAAACCTTAGATACGAAATTTATTGACGTTATGTTTAAAAAATAAATAAAATAAAAAGAAAAAAAAGCCTGCACTAATCTTTTGTAAAATAACTTAAAGAAAAAACTATACTTAAAAGCAACAAAACATTTTAAACATACATTATAGGATGCCTTTATTTTCTTAATTTCAACTTCCAAGTCCTTATTCTTTTTGAGAAGATCTTCATCAACGTGAATTAAGCGACCAATTTTTTCTTCTAGCCGCCTCACTTCCAGCCAGTGGATGGATCGTGGAGACATTTCCCAGCCATCCTCGCAAGGGATGTGCAAGCACTCACTGTCCTGAGAGCTGGATGGGGAAGCATCGTCACTTTGCACTGGGCTTGTCACATGAGATGATTCTAATTGGCGAACTCGCTGGTCCACTTTTGCTTCCAAGAAATGGATCTAAAAGAAGCATTAACACAGAGGGGGGTATAACCCTTGGTTTACAACTCTATAACAAATAATGTATGGTTGGCAAATTTCTGTATCAAAAGAAGCTACATTTATTAAAATGAGCTTTCATATATCATATGTTATTCATGTAAACACATTTTTGGTGTATTTCAAATTTCTATCTACAGAAGGTCCAATTCAAAATGAAATTAAGCGATGTAACTGTATTTGCAGTGAAATAAATAAAAAAAGTTCTACCTGTCCTCTGAGTTCATGCAGTAAAGTCTGACTTTGTGACATTGTCTGAATTTCTTGGCTCTGAGATGCTACTTGCTCCTGCAGGTTGTGTAGCTGCTCGATAGATTCTGAATTAAACTGCGTATTCTTCAATTCTTCCAGACCATCAATACCAACAACGTTCTTTTCTTGTTTAGCAAGAGACTCAAATATATTTGATAATTTCTGAAAATGTGAAAAAGCTTAATAGGGCTTCGTAATTAAGCATAGCATTTAATATAAGGAAAATTCTAATTAATTTGTTGATGTTTTACTTGACTATAATATTGAAATGCACTACTCTTAAGCCATTTTGCACTCATTTTCAAATTTTCACTAATATGATTTAACCAAATGATACAGTTAATTTGAATATGCAACATATAAGATAATCAAAGCATAAGCAGTAGCAACTGAACATAAAAATAGAAATTTTCTACTTTTTACTGCTTAAAACGGAAGATACAAAGAAAAATACTCAGTATTAATAAAGACAACACAGTTCAATTCATAGACCTTAAAAATTCAGCACCTGTTTCCCCAATTATATTGATGAAAAGGTTTAGGGAATTTTTATATGACAACCAAATATATTCCAAGAACCAAAAACATTTTCTCTGTCTTTCTAAAAAATTGAACCAGAGAGTCTATTCTTCTAGAATTATTAAATACAAAGGCTTCTTGCGGATGAGCTTGCCTACTGATAGGCCTAGTGAGTAGGAGAGAAAAAAAAACTAATATGTGTTTTTTACTCAATCTGTACACTAAACAAACTTCCTTTTCACTAAATAGAATTTATAGTTTGATAATAATGGTAGGGTGTTTTTTCTTTTTGTTTCTTTAAACTTCTTGGCAAGCAAATAATTAAAAGTTAACTTCACAGCACTGTTTAATAAAAGGGTAATAGGAGTACACAACGCTTGCCAAAATCACTTTATCTTAGCGAAAACAAAAAAACATCAACATCACCATCATGCTTGCTCTTTATTTAACATTTCAATGGATCCTTTAATGCTTTTGATGAGGTGACATATGTATTTGGGAAATTATTTAATATTTTTATGGACTCTAAAGGCTTAATTCATTCAAGTGGTAGATTACTTTTCATTTTAACAGCTTTTAATGTTATTCATTTATCACCTTGCTTTAATTATTTAGTGAATTCTTTTACATTTTAATTGACTTATTTGGAGGATATATTTTTAAGTTTTAATGGAGTTTTAAATTTTATTTAATGTTTTGCTTTATTTGAAATTGAAACTCTATAAAAATGACAAATAACATGGCACAGTAGAGTCTCGATAGCTCGAAGCTTTATTGGAGAGACTCAGAATCTTGAGAAGACTATGGGAACTTCCTATAGCTTGAAAGTTTCAACTGGTCCCATGGAACTTAGTTATTGAGACTTGACTGCATTACATAGTCAATTAAGTAGTTTCCAGTTAAATTTGACCAACCATGGCACAAAATATTGAGGTTGATACTTTGTACTGTGATAAGTAATAGTCATTTTAATTCAAATACATAAAAACTAAAACAAAAGCCAGTTTAAATTTCTGGGTTAAAGTGCAAATATTCATAAAAATATCACACCCATAACAATGAAACGAGAAATAATAAAAACTAGATATAAATATGATTGACTAACCAGCTTTAATTCATTCTCAGTTCTTGTTTTCATATCAAGCTGTTTTTCTAATTCTTCTATGACTTCTCTCAAATCACGAATTTTGTCAACTGATTGCCTCAGCTCTTTTTCAAGCTCATCCTTCTTTGCCATAGTGCTCTTGTGGTCTTCAATTCTAGATCTTAACAGCTGCTCTAAGGACTCAATCTAAAATTTAAATTTGTTTTGAAAATATAAACGAAATATAACGTTCAAAATATAACGAAACGATTGTGGAAGTTTTTAATTATCAAACACATTACTTTTTCCTCTAAAAATCACTCAAATATAACTTATATGAAATATAATATGCTGGAATCAAGAACTAGAAAGGAAAATATATATAAATTGTACATTTAGCCCTTTTAATTTTGAAATTCAAATAAATTGAATAAATTAATTTATTAATTAAAAAAAAGTATTCATTTTTCAGAGTGTAAATAACATCCAAGTCATCATGTTTAAAAAAAAGAAAACACTTAAGAAACTAATATTTAAGTTTTGCAGTTGGGTAATAAGAAAGCAATAAACTATGCTTGAAAACAAAACTTTTGTTTCTTAAACATAATTGAGATTTTAGATTTTAACTGTCAAATTTACCTCTTTAGTCATTTGAGCTTCACTGCTTTGAATTCTTTCTTTTTCTCTTAAAAACTCCTGCAATTTACTAATTTCTTTCAAAAATTCTTCACGCTCTTGTTCTCTTTCTACCGCTTGCTCCTAAAACAATTTTAGCTTCATTAAAAAAACAAAAATTTGAAAATAGAAAATTTCAATATTTTTAAATTAACTTCACAAAACATAGAACCATTTGAAAAATATAAAACAGAACTCATAATGTTGGGTTAGTTGCAAGAAAGAGGGGTACCGTTGTCCCACAAGGAGGTTGGACTTCTAAGACACACAGTAATACACTAGAAGAAGCTCTTAAATGTCTATACTTGCCTTTTTAGGACTGAAGAGGACAGCTATAACAGTGATTCAAATATAAGGGGGGGGGGGGGAGTTTATGGACTTTCAGGTAGAGTATCATACTTCTATTTTTGTGTAAATTATATGCACCAGAAAATTTGCAAAATGGCATTTTGAAGGTAAAAATTTTTTTTTTAATTTAAAAATGTCTCTTCAGCCGCCACCCCCACCCCTCGTACTTTAAGTAATTCTTTTTTTCTTGTTATGTCTTAAGGAATTGTGGAGATATGCTGAAACAATATCTTAAATGCCTCAGATAGAGAAGGAGGCAGTTATCTGATAAACTTTACAAATCCAAAGACAAGTATAGCTTATAAATTTGACAGCTTCTAAACATAAATCATACATGTGATTACTTTCAAAATAATTTGGCTGAAAATATTTGACATGTTGTGACTGGTTGGTTCGACGGGTAAAAGTGCTATTAAATGCATTTAGTAAAAATTTTATTATATTTTTTTATTTTTAACTTTCATCATTTTGGTTCCTCTAACTCTGTTTTATTTTATTTTTTACTTTTTTAAATTGAAATTTATAATCAAAACCAAACAAGCAAAGAATGCTCCCTTTTAAAACTGGGTAGATCGCCGTCGCCGCCTATTATCTTCGTCTAGAGATTGTGGAAATTTCTGGATCGCTAAGAAGCAATGATGGCCAATTGTTTATAAAACCCGAATTACTATAACAAAAGTAAAGCATCTTAAAATAAGGAGAAAGTGATTCAGAAGTGCTTGTAAATATCGAAATATTAAAAAATACTAGTGAAAGAATGATTTAAAAACCAAAAAATATATACAGTCGAACTCGCTTATAACGAGCACGAAGGGACCGTAACATGTTGGTCGTTAAATCCAAGTGCTAGTAATAAGCGGGTCCTTACTGCCGGCGTGCAACCAGAAGGGGTGGGGGCTTGGGAGGTCAAATAATTAAGTTCACTTATAATTTAACTAATACTTACTTTAATTACATAAATTAATTTAATTTTATACTGTTCTTCATTAAATGACACTGGAATGCTGGTGGAATTTTTCAGACAAAAGTATTAAACCGCAGGGGAAAAAAAAGAAAAGAAGATACGACAGGAATAAGACTAGAAAGATGAGAAAAAAAGAGACAGAAAAAATTGCTTGTTAAAACCGGGTCTTCCTCGTTAGAAACGAATTCTGTTCCATAGATTTAACATTGATATAACCAAATATTCTCATTTCCCTCGTTAAATCCGAGTTCTCGTTATACCCGAGCTCGTTATAAACGAGTTCGACTGTATTTAGTTATTCACAAGACATAAAATCCTCACATTAAAAAAGTAGGAGGTGAGGGGGGGGGCAGTACACTTTCGATAATGCTTAAAAAAGAAAGAAAATTAAGGAAAGGGTAAATAACAAATTTTTTAACATAAATGCGTAATTTTTATACTAGTGTATTAAATAAATTCATTACTATGAAAGTTTTATTTTTTCCTTTACCTTTCTTAGAGAGATTTCATTTTTGGGATTAAGGTAGTATTGTTGCTTTTGCATTGTATTAATATCAATAGAAATGTGCTTAAAAAGTGCCAAAAATGCATATTTTAAAAAATGGCGGGAAAATCACCCAAATTTCCCGGTTTTCTGGTTCTCGGATAAAAGGTTCTGTACTGTACTTAACTTTGGATGCTAATATGATTAATAAATATTAAGTATTGCAAAAATTTACTTACATCAATAAACTTTCTATTAGACTGCAGCTGCTTCTCCATGGCCTCCATCTCCGCTTTTAAATCTCTAATCTCTTTACATTTCTTTTCAACTAGATCATCTTTTTCTGCATTCAACTCTTCTAACGCAACCTCCATTTCCTGCAAGCGATCCATAAAAGATTGGCGCTCTCTACTTAAGTTCTTTTGAACTGTGTGTTTTTCAGAAGATAGCTTTGAGTTTTCTTGAAGAAGCTCTACAAGTATTAAACAAAATTTAATTTGTGTACGTAAGGGATATCGTAAATAAGAATCATAACAAAGTAACTAAATACAAGGCTTGTTTTGTAAAGAACTTTATTTCACTTTAAGCAATGCAAAAAATTCAGACTACAACTAAATCTAAGGAATAGTTTTAGTATGTTCAGTTACAGCAATAGATTAAATGCATAAAATATAACTGACTAATGTGAACAGGAAGGGTAATTTTGCAATCTTTATGTTTATTTCTACAGTTTGGACAGCTGGAAATCTGGTCTGTAAGTGCAAAACGAACATCTTCCCCAAATATTATTTACCAACTGATTGAAAGATACAAGAACTACATATTTCAGAACTTGTTGATCCACTTTAAATCCACTCTAAGCAGGGAACAGCACTTTTTTATGCACCCTCTATTTGATTGGTTGACGAAAGATTTTTGGAACCAATAAGAAAATAATATTGGGTTTATGAAAAAGATTTGTTTTGTTTTTTAGAATTTTGCAAGAATAAGCAACTGATCGGATTACCCAGTGATCCAGTTAAGCAGATTCTGTTGCATCAATACTATTTTTCAGTTTGATTTTTCAAATAATAGAACCTAAAACTCCAAAAAATTGATGGTTTGGAAAAAACAAACAAACTCTATAGTTTTATAAATCTGACGATAAAAGAGAACTTTGGAGTAAACAAAGGAAAAACTATCTATATTTGAATACTTAACAAACATTAAATCTAACTGAGAGTTACATTGTTCTTGAGTTGTTACTGATTTGAGAGGAAACATAGCACCTGGAGTTCTACAGAATGGAATTCACTTAATTAACTAAATATTCACTTCCTGAGAGCAAAAGATACTATTTGGTAGTCAAGTTGATGAAAAGCTAATAATGTTAAAACAACCGCTACGTATAATCAACTAATAATTAATTATATAATTAAAACTTTATCTCAGAGTAATTTAAAAACCAATATGCTATGCAAAAAGAAAACTAGAAAAACAAACCTGTTTTGTCATGCACACAGATCTCAGATGAACTCAACATTTTATCATTTCCAGCTGAATTACGCCCGAAAACAAAACATAGAAAAGAAAAATAGAAAGCAAATGTAAGAACATAAAAAAAATGCCTCAAGTAAGGAATGTGCGAGCTCTTAAATCCTATGTTATGCACAGCCAGTTTAGAACCACCACCGCAAGCATAAAAATGAGCATCAAACGCGTTAATATCATTATATATCAATTCATATTGAAAGGAAAATATGTAGTTCAAAATCTGAATTTAAAAAACCATAGTAATAATAAAAAACAAGTTGGAGAGTTAATATTTTTAATTATTTTCTGTTTTCTTTTGCCAAGTGACCTCATACAGAAAAAAAAAACCCTTTTATTACTTAAAAATCTCTACAACTATTTAAAAATGTAACATACTGTTGTAAATAACAGTATTAAAAGTATGCTTAATAACACTTTCACACAATAGTTATGAACTAAAAAAGTTGATTATGTTGCTGAGTTTAGTAAAAAGGCTAGTACTTTTCAAAATGGAAATATTTAGACTAACTAAAACAAACTATGATTAATGAAATTTGCATTAACTTTTTCAACAATTTATATACTCTATTAAATAAAAAAATGACTTCAATCCATTTAGCTTCTGAATAGTTAATACACTAAAATGCTACTACAAAAACTTTTTTTCTTTTGATTTAATGCCAATCCTAATGTTAAGAGTAGTTGAGTTTTTCTTTGCACATGAAAATAATTTTTTGTTTTCGCTATCTGGAACTAATAACCAGATTTCAATAAACAATATGAAAATTAAATTAAAAGAAAATAAAAATAAAAAAAAAAAAAACCTAGGCATTTAAAACACTATGAGTTTAATTTATTGCCTGCTTTGGTTAGCTTGCAAGGTCAATTATCTTTCACTGCATGTAACATATTATTGAAATAATATAGCACATAAATAGTAAAAACTAAAAAAATAAAGAGAAAATTAGTTGGATGGAAATTTAATAAAGCAATTAATTTAGTATATTAAACTGCATGCAAAATTTTAAGAGTTAAAGTAAGGAGAAATTTATAATTTTTGAAAACCCACTTCATAGCTTCTTTAATAGAATCTATTATTTTTATTTCATTTTCTAACCCTAACTATTTTGAAATTAGAAAGAAACAAAATAGACATTAAACAATGTTTCCCGAATGTCTAATTATGCACTGCAAATTTTATTCTTTTTTTTAATGCAATGCATTAAATATATTGCTGAATAGTATAAAAGTAAATGTTTTAAAAATACTCTACTTTTATCAACAAAAACTTTTCAATAATAATTTTTATTTCAAACAATAAGCAAAATAATATAAAGTATCAAATGATAAACTTCTCTTTGCATTGATCAAATCAATCAATATTATTATACACAATAACTTGCACTGTAGTATTAGTATTTGTATGCTTCAACATAACAAGTAACACTTTAAAAAAGATAATAACATTTGATTAATGAATATTTTCATGTGAGCAAGGGGAAAATGCATGACATAACAAACATGGTTTGTTTGAAAAAAAAAAAATATATATATATATATATATATATATATATATATATATATATATATATATATATATATATATATATATATATATATATATATATATATATATATATATATATATATATAAATAAAATCAAGTTCTTTCCTTCCTAAACTTTATAGTATGAATAATATATTATAAAGTGTCAAACAGGAAAAGAGGATACAGTCTGATTTCTGTAAGAAATAATACAAATTTTGAACAGCATTGTAAGATCTACAACTATACTACATACTAAGTTCATAAAAAATAAACTTTTAACTCACTAAACTAATGCATACTTGAAACTTAAACCCTTTGTACAGTGAGGAAAAATAAATTTGATTTCCAATGCTCAAGATTAAAAAAAATAATAATGTCAGAAGACGAAAAAAATACAGTGGTTATAAAAAAGCAGGGGGGAAATAGTATAACAAGGGGGAAAAATAGCATGAGTGGATGTGGAAATCAATATGTGTGGGGGTTAATTATAACAAAATTAAGAGGATTTAAGTCTTATAACCATACAACATTATAAGATGGTACCAAAAAATACATTACTATAAATTAATTTATTAACAAAACCTGAAGAATATAAGTGAAAAATAGTTTAAAACCGTTCTCAGCTATACATAAATGCACAATTTCTTTTCCCTTTTAGTAATGGAAGCAGTAAAAATGTGCTGTTCTGAAAACATAAAGATTAAACCTAGTAGTTCTAATAAACTTAACTATATGTTATACTGACATCCAATAGTAATAAACAAAAGGTTAAAGGGGTTATCATTAGAAATGCTCAACCATAACAAATATTGAATGATAAACAGTTTTATCAACCTCCTTTTCAAAAACATAGACAATATTATGAAATAGTTGCTTTTCCATCTTCATAGAAATCCAATTCAACTTTAAATTAAAACAAATTTAAGTTCATGATTAAAATTCAGTTAAATATTTTCCTAGTCTTAATCTGTAATTTTTGCTTGGTTAATATCTTAGTTAAGTTCCTCTTAACTGAATAATAAACGAAATGCACGAGCATTCAGAAAAGATTATGACAAACATCTCCAATAAAACTAATTACTTAATTGCATTTAAAAAAAGGCTGAAAAATTCATGCAAACATGGTGCAGAAAAAATGTAGAGTATAAAGATAACCAGAAATGAAGTGTGCCTAAATAAAGCAAAAATACAACAAATACAAGCGAAAGGGGAAAATTACCTAGTTCTTGGTGGTAAAACATCATGCTCATTTAAAGAATTATAATGTAGTAGAAAGAAATATAACAAATCTTTTCTTTCTTTTTTTTTTAGTTGGATAAATATCACAACTGTTCATTGAAATGAAGCATTATTTTTAAGTTAGTGAAACAAACTTAACAATAACCAATGGTTTGTCATAAAAACAATCTGTGGTTTAAACTGTTGTAATTTTCTAAAGACTAATTATGATACTGAAAATGAGCATGTGATGGAGGAAAAAGACAAAAAGCCATGCAAAGCAGTGCAACACTTTTTGCTCGCACATACCAAACATTTCATTTACCAAACATTTTACTTAATAAACCAAAGATTTTAAGATTCAAACTGAAAACAGTTTCAAATAATCAAAACAGAAAGGAATTTAGATGATGTTTCAAAAAAAAAAAATCACTAACAGGCTATTACATGGTAACAGACATTAGGAACCGGGCGGTACGCATGTTGTACCATAAGTCTCGTCTAGTTTAGAGGATGGGCTTGAAATTCTCACTCGAACCCTTTGGAGCCTTTTTTTTTTTTTTTTAAGGTTTCTTATGTCTGGTACGATTGTTTATACCTTCTCTTTTCAATGGAAAAGAAACCTGTGATTAAACTGTTGTACTACCTGGGGCGAAAGAAAAATTTCTATATGAACAGCCCGGATCCAAAAGATTAATTTTTCCCAAAACAGTCCACACTTTAAATATGTTAAATCCTTGCACCATTGGATGACCTGGATGAAGAGCATAGACTCTACTTCCACATTATGTAGTTAAATTTTTAATATTTCTGGAAACAATATTCAAATAATATTATCTCACTAATGAAAGTATCTCACGAGATACATCTGTTACCAAGTCAAAAACCTGCATATAAATATAGTTTCTGGAAACCTTCAAAATTCAATAAAATTTTATAGACTTTAAGGCCATGTTCATCATTTGATAATGCAAGGAAACAAGGAATTTGACATATTAGGAGTCTTTGTAGGCTGTTTATGTAAAGATTGATGCTTTTAGTAACGTGGAATTGAACAAATTTTGAAGTAAAAATATAATTAACATGAGTAAGAAAGGTTACAAACAATCACAGTCTCGAAAAGCTTACTTTTTTCTGGATCACCAAGCCGACTAGATAATAATTCACATTGCTCTTTCAAAGCTCGAACTTCATCATATACTGCATCTTTTTCCTGTTCCACAAATGAAAGTTTATTTCTTGTAGTAGAAATTTCTCGTTTCAAATTTTCTTCTTTTTCAATTAGTTCATGATTTAAGTTCTCTAATTTTAGCTTCTCATTTTCAATCTTTCGTATCATCCCTAAAAGAAATATATGTTGTCCCAAAATTCAATTATTTTAGAATTTAAAAGACTTGAAATTAAACAGTGATTAACTCCCTCTTTCTACATTTGGTCACAAAGGGAAAAAGATCAGAAATCAGAGGCAGTTATTTAAAACTATAAAATACAGTTTGATTTGGCTTGAAAATAGGGAACAAATGCGATATCCGACCTAGCCTTGGCGACTTTTTCCTGTTGGCGCCAAAAGACGTCGCCAAGCATTCGATGTACGACGCCAATTATCGCACATCGATCTTGGCGATGCTCTTTTGGTACCAACAGGAAAAAACGAAGATAAACATGCAAAGTATCCTACAATATTATGCAATACAATATAACACAATATGAAAAGGTTTTTTCAATACACTTACCTTGGATTTTTTAAAAATGCTTGTACCAAAAAGGTCGTGCAGGTATGTTCCGCTCTTAGGGAAATTATCCACTCACAAAATGTATGAAAAAACGTTAAATCCCAAAAATGTTAGTACCAAAATTGCAATTTTGTTAATAAAATTCTAATGAAAATTTCGAGAAAAAAATGGTTTTACTTTTCTCTTATTTCGTAATCTTCCCAATTAATCCCCCTTACTATTTCTAAAAATTTGTTAAACATATCTTCATTATGAAACTCACAATTCTTTTTGAACATGTAATAAGCAAGATAACATTTAAAATCCCCCTTCCTATTGTGTGTAGGTAGTGTACTTTTAACGTGTCGCCATGTGGATTCAATGGTATTAGTGTGACAGCCTGTGTCGGGGTCTACAAAATGAAGATCGTGATTTACCGCGAAATGTTCAAAGCCTTCTCTATCTAAAGTTTTGTACGCTTTCCACCCGTCTGAATGTATGGTAGTACCTGGCAAAATCCATTCTTTAATAACAGAAAATAAAGTATCCCTACTCCTATCACCCACAGCAACAAAAAACATTTTACCCGTCCCCCTTTCTGTTCCCCCAAAAACCCACTGACCCTCGACTGCATGACCCCTGTTATATTTTCTTTTTCCAAATTTTGATTCGTCTATTTCAACTATTTTGTCAACCCCCCCTATTTTTTCCGAATGTAATTCTATGTAATTTATAATTTCTTCATTTATTTAGTTTCGCCAGTCTGTCATTGTGTGAGTAGCAAAAAAATACTGCTTTTCGATGTCTGCTGTTTTCGTACCAATAACAATTTCGTATGTCAGCAAAAAAATTTCCTCCAACTTCAATTTACTCAGAGTAAACCACGACCCCCACCTTATACTAGTTTCTTTCCCACACATTTTCCCATCTACTTTGTTTCTGCATATAAATCTGTAGCCTTCAGATATATTCTTTCTATTTCTTATTGTCATTGACGAACTGTATCGAGTACAAATAATTTCACTTTTCAATAACCCTACTTCCCTTAAAAATTCCAGAAATACCTCTTTGTTCTCAATTAATTTAAAAATAAACAAACGATTTGGCACCCCGGTACGACCGTAAGTTGGGCGAGAGCTAGAAAAAATAAAAGACGACTCATTTAACAGTTTCAACTGATATTTTTCAACAACGCTACACACCGAACTCATAATCGGTACGATGTATATGAGACAAAAAAAAACCTAAACAAACAATTTGAAACTTTAATATTCTAAAATAAAGCTTCGGAAAGTTACCTACAGTTTCATCGGAAACTTTATTTTAGAGTATTCAAGTTTAAATTCCTTCAAAATCTCCCTAAGAGCAGAACATACCTTCACCTACCTTCCACACGAACGGCACGTGAGAAAAGAAGAACTTCACTCAGAATTCACTCAGGGTTACCATACTCACAGAGCATCACCGCAGGATCCACAGCGCACCGCACGCCCATGACGTCACAGACATTGCGTTTTGTCCGGGGTGCCATCCGGAAATACTTATCGCACAAATAAGACACATTTCATATATTCGAATTAGTTCCAAATAGTTTTTAACCAAAATATAGCGCATGCACTTAATTAAATTGTAAATGAGTAATCAAATTATTTTTGATTACTTACCATGATCGAAATTATTTATAAAGTAATGAAAGTTGCATTTGTTACTGAAAATATGGAAAAGAATTTATTTAGATGCAACTTCTTGACATTTTCAAGGGTCTGGCCAGAGGAAATTCGGGTCCGTTAATGGACCCTTCACAAAAATACGATCAAGCAAAACGGACCCTTCACAAAAATACTATCGAGCAAAACGGACCCTTCACAAAAATACTATCAAGCAAAACGGATACTTCACAAAATGCTGATCAAACAAACGTACATTTCACACATTATTCATTCAAAAAACAAATCTGAAATCGAAATAAAGCACAGCATATTTCTGGGCAAAAGCCCATGACTTTTGGGTCTTTTTTGAAGTTAAAGAAGGGAATCGCTTATCCGCCAACTTTGCGGAAAAAAAAAAAAAAAAAAAAAGTTGGCACTTCCTGCCTGCCCTGCGATGCTCGGGCAAGCAAAAAATCTTTCCTGTAAAATGTAGCACTTTTTGTTGATTTCTTTTAAAGAAATTAACAACTTAAAAAAGGTAGTTGTTTTGCTTTATTGGTTCTGCTTGTTTGTTTTATCATATGCAAATCAAAGCGGCTTGCTGTGATGTTGCTGTTATAGATTTCTCTGGAAGTGCAGAGTAGGGATTTTTCTCCTTGCTATGGACTTAAACATAAAGGAAATAATAATTAATAATAGCAATTATCGGCGGAATGAACTTAGAACTGCAAACAGATAGCTAGGGTTGGAGAAAAAATGGGATTGCTTCTGGGTAGAGCGATCAGCTATTTAAAATTAAAATTATCTCCATCTGACGTCTTTGGTGCAATGTTTTGACCTTATTTTGGCAGAAAATTATCTGTTTTTTTTTTTTTTTTTAATTTCATTTATTTAATTTATTTTTTAATGCTTACAAGGGTGGTGTTTTGGTTATATTCAGGAATTAATGTATTTTTGCGTCTGTTAATATTGGAAGTTTGGTATCGTTTGTTTTGCTATGTTTCTGTACCGTATTTTTCCCTCCGAATTATTGGCGAATATGTCGGTGATTATTAATGGCACTCATCATATAAACCTGATGAAATGTAGCTCTAAAATTTTTGATTTTATTAAATTATTAAAAACCGTTTTTATATTTCTGATGCTTTCATTTTGAAAAAAGCGATCTCTGCATCCGATATGAAAATCGAATTTTACTTACTTTTCAAGCTAATTACTCTTTATTAGGAGGCAAATAAATGAAAATCCGCGTTATTTTTTGCTCAGATCATTATTTTAAATTTTTAAAGCAAAATTAACTGTTCTTTTATGAGTCTAAATGTTAAACGATCGTTCCATTTTATTTTTACCTTAATTGTGTTAACAGACATCAATAATATGTTTACCGTAGACCTTTAAAATGCAATTGTAAAAAAAATTCAAAAAAAAATTATTTTATATTCCGTTTTTATGCTTTTGATGTCACTTTAATGATCACTTAGAAAACTGCAATCTCTTTGCATCCGCTACAGGAATCAGACTTTTCGCATTTTTGATGTTTAATACTCTTTTTTAAGAGAAAAATAAATGAAATTTATTATTATTTTTTATTAAATTCAAAAAAATAATTTTTTTTTTTGCATTTTTATTTTTTTTTTCAAAATTGTTTGATTTTCACAAAATTATTTGATTTTTCACAAAATTATTTAGTTTTTCACAAAAAACGGACCCTGTGAAAAATCCTGGACAGACCCCTGATTTTGATTTTTCATAAAGGACACAGAGTTTTGCTTGAAATTTTTAAATTTACGATTGTGTAATATTAATAAAAAGATATTTCATTTATTTATCTCCCAATTAAGGGAAATAAGCATCAAAAATGAGAAAAATTTGATTCTTATGCCGGATGCAAAGCAATTCATTTTTTAAAATGAAGGCATCAAAATCAAAGAAGATGCAAATAAAATAAGTTATTTAAGTAAAAAAAAAGCTAGAATGGTATCTTAACTTTTCTATTCGATGAATTTTAATAATTATCGGTATAATCACCAAAAATTCGAGACAGAAAGAAAACACACCGAAGGTGAAAAAATAAAAGCATGATTAAAAATTTTTATTTCCGGTATTTTCGAACGTGAAAATACCAGAATTAATCATGAAAATAACCGGAAATCCGGTAAAATACTTTAACACAATCACCCCTGTAGTACTTCCAAGTACCGAAAGTATTAACTTATTAGCTATATTCCTTTGTAAGAAGTTTTAGAATAAATACTATATAGTCCTGTAAAACACCTGTCATTAAATATGATCGAAATTCAACTTATTCAGGGAACAATTTCTTTCTTTTTTTTTGGGGGGGGGGGGAGGGGAGAAAATAATATACTTTTGATAAATGCTTGGTTTTATGACCGGAGAATATATATCCTGTTTGTACTTGGTGGGTTAACGCCTCAATTACTCAAATTTCAAAAGCTTACTTTTCGAGAAAAAGTGCAGCAAGTGGTATTAGAGATTATATAGTGTCAAAACAATTTTCAAACACTAAGACAGTTTTCTTTGTGCCTACTAATTTTTAGAAAACATAACACATTTTAATGAAGTCACATAAATTATGCGCAGCTGTTTAACGAAACTAGTTGCAACCCCAGCAGCAGAAACTTTCAGAAGTCTGCAATGCAAATTGGAAATCTTAAAAATAGCCTGCAAACTTATCACTCAGGTTAATTACCAAATCTGGATGTGCACTGAAAAATGATTAAAAATAAGATGCTAAACTTAAATAATTAAAAAACATGCTACCTGTGGATGATACCCCAGGAAATATGGAAATCTTCATTAGCTGAAATTTAAGGTAATTTTTCTTTAAAAATTTTAGTTCCCATTACAGTCCCCCCCCCCCCGACTAAAAAAATAGTCTACTGATTTTCTCAAGAATCAGCACTGCACAATGTAGCATCCTACTGTTTTTACTACTGAGGTTTCAGCTATATAAAAAAGCATGGATCATTTCCCAACTACACTATTAAAGTTCTGTAATAGACTATTTTTAAATGTATGCTGCAACTAAAATAATAATAATATGAAAAAGAAGTTCCCCTTCAAACTAAAAATTCGGGGAATTAAACTATTTTTCTTAATTGTACCAGGCATAAGAGTCAAAGAAATTTGCACACAATAAGAATATTTTAATTAGAGCACTCTTACAAACTATGAATTAGAACAAATTATTCCAAAGTAATCTACAGATAATTCAATTATTTTTAAAAGAAAAACATTCAAACCTTTGAATATGTGCTTAAAACAAAATTTGATTTTTTCAACATAACTTGCAATTATTTTTTCATTCTAATTAAAATTTAGTTATTTAATAACTTTCATGAATAGCAACAAACAAGAAAATTAAAAATCTAAGCATACCTTCTGCAGTGAGCAACTGCATATGAATCGAGTCCCTGCTCTGGCTCTCTTCCTGTAATTCTTGTGAAAGTTCTTCATTACGTTTCAAAAGTAATTTAAAATCTTGGTTTTGTTGATTATCAAGAGTCCTAGTTAGAAGATTCAAGACGTGGTCAACCGCTGAACGAAGCCTCTTACTTGCTCCTAAATTTGAAAAGTCATAAAGGTATCAAAAAGTAAATAGCCAAATGATTAATATAATAAAAAATCAATAAAAATTTTAAAACACATTCCAAGTTTCCTAAGTCATCTTCTAAGTGATTCCAAATTTTTCAAGTGGAGGGTCAAAAGGTATCTATTCAAAGCATGTTAACCCCCCCCCCCCCCGAAAATTACGCAAAAACTGCTATCTCTTGATTCCTCCTCAGAATAAAAATTCTGAATAGTAGCCACTGGCTACCAGGGACGGATACATGGGAGGGGTAAGGGGGCAAACGCCCCTCCCTTGAGGGACTTACCATTAAATTTTCAATATTCATATTGAAAATTTACCAGCATTCGATTTTCAAAGGCATTTTTGACTGTCTTTGATGATAGCAGAAGGGACGCTTAGGGTTCTTCTCAGGATAAATTTTGCAATCGAAGTCCAAAATATATGAGGTTAACATTTTGTTGTAGCATACAAAGTTATTTGTTTTTTTTTGGAAAATTATTTGATTTTCCACAAAATTATTCAATTTTTCAAGAAATAATTTGATATTTCACAAAAAAGAGACCATGTGAAAAATCCTGACCCATGCACTAAGGAAAGTACATCAAATGTGTTCAAAATGTGAAATACCTAAAACGACATCTTCTCCTTCCATATCAGTATCGTAGGCACCCACAGATGAAAATAAGTCCCATGCTCGAGGTGTAAGATCAGGTCCATCCTCGGTTAGTTCCAGATTTGGGCAATCTCCTAAACTGAGTGATGTGAAATCTTCACGTGAACCCACACTTTGACCTAATTCCAAAATAATAATAATAATAATAAATAAGTAAATAAATAAATAAGTAAATAAATAAATAAATAAATAAGTAAACAAATAAATAAGTAAATAAATAAGTAAACTGTAATAGATAAATTGTATTGATGGAAACTTTGAGGAAGGCCTTAAGAATAAACGTGAGAGAAGGGGTAGGGAGGGGGATATAACATTACAAACAAATAGCATACAAAATGTTAGTTGCATAGTGAGATATCTGGGTTTCGTTTGATCAGGACTCTGCACAAAGTAACAACTAATACCTAGGACTCTCTTCCTAGGAAAGTTAAGAAGTGCATATATTTCTAAAAATCTCAAGCATTCTTCAAAGCTGAAATAAACAAAATTTAACTAAGAATGTTGTAATTAAACACCCATTTTCTTATTTTCAATGGGAACATAAGTCAAAAAAGATTTCACTACACAAAAACATATCTGCAAAGATGAAACTGGCTTACATCTTTCTGATGTCAAAATCAAAATTATAATAATTTTTTGCACATTTTTGTATAAGAAAATATCCTTACATTTGTCGAATGAAAGGGAAAAAATAAATTATACACTACTGTTAAAAAAAATGAATAACATAGTTTATTTCTGTCCTAAAAGTTGGAAAGCTATAAAATAGACCTGATACAATCTGAGCTTCAGAAATAATAACAATATATGCCTGAAAACATATCACTTATTCAATGGAAGAACTTTTGCAGAAACCAGATTCAATACATTATAAACTTTAGATCAAAATCAATCTTCAAAATTAACTTTAAAAATACTCACCGGTTTCATCATCTTGATGCGACAGAACAGGAGTTCGTGAAGGTATCAGACCATGCTCCAGAAGATGAGAATTAATATCATGCTCAATATCAAGGAATGTTTTTACCAAGTCGGACAGAACGTGTAGAAGACGAGAGTTAGTTTGTGCAGCATGTCTACAGGAGCACAAAATTCATTAGACACACACACACAAAAAAAAGAAGAAGAAAAAAAAAAGAGAGCAATAAATGCAAAATTTTTTGCTAGATTTTCACATTATTTGTATGAAATTTCCCTTTAAACAGGAAAACCAATACCTTGGGCAGTATAGTAATAACTTAGCATTCACTATATTAAACCTACTAACATGAAGGAATTCAACAACTGCACTACGAAATAATCTCCCTTGTTTAAGGCAATAGCTATTGCACAAAGATTACAATATGATTTTTTTTCCATACCTGGGTACAAGAATTTCAGAAATGTAAAAAGAATAGTCAAATTACTAATTCCTGAAACTTCTCTCACAAACAAAGGAACATTTTAAAAGCATTCTGAACTTCAAGCAGTATCTGACACTTTGGGCCCGGCCCTTCAGTAGGTCTGGGACAGGATGAGGAATTTAACATTTTTGATTTGGGGAGGGAGCCTATATACTAAGAAGGGCCTGCCTTGGTTCTCGGCGGACCTGTCTTTAACAATCTTGCTAACTACAGCACTGCTTCAAGCAATATAAATAAGCTTGTTTTTTATTCAACAGATGCACTAATGAGAGAATTATTTAAGAATATTACCTAAGAGTCATGAAATAGTTCATTAAAAAGATACATTTAAACTTCAGTTATACTTTTGAGAAACTGAAATGCATAAACTTGACCCCTAGCTAAACCTTCAGAATGGGTTATCTTTAAGCCTAGAAATATCTAACCAAGGTTCATCTACAAATTAAGCTCATTTGGAGAATACAGTTCAATCCAAATGCTCTTTAATCTCTGTCTAGCAAGTTGAGAATTATTTTTAGCAAGTTGAGAATTAATTGGATACAACAAATACTTCCTTTACTCTGCATGAGGAAATAAAAAGCATCCATTTATATGAATCCTGTTAAATTTAAACATCAGTGAAAATGTGATATTCGACAATTAACTTCAACTTTTTATGTTTCAAACCAAATTCTTCTTCTAAGTAAATCCTGTCATATTTCCAATTCCTCCATTATTTCTCATACAAAAATTAAAAACTTCAAATGTAAAACATTTTTTAAATCATAACACTGACACAGAAAATTGCATTTTTGAAATTAATTAGAATGCAAATACAATGAATATGCATGACGAATAATTGGTTACATATATGCCAACTAAACAATTAAATAAATCCAATGTGGCCACATAAGATACTAAGTTTCTCTTTTACTGTTTTTACTATAGTGATCTCTCTTTAATGGACTGAGACCCCAACTCCATTTAATTTCAAAAACATGCATGCACAATTTACATTGAAAGTTTGTGCCTTACCATGTTGGATTCTTTTAATTGTTGTTACTGAGAAGTAAATTGTTAGTATGCATAAAGAATTCTAATAATCGTCTTGTTAGTAGGTGAAACTAGTTATAAGATCCATTATTTTGATAGCTCGAGTTAAGGAGCCACTAAAATTGTTATGTTTGTTAAAAAGGAAAACTTTTGTTAAAAAGGAGAACCATCAGTAATAGATTTCCACTAGTTAGGGGTCAGTAGAGGGAAATAATGTATTACACTTACACCTGCCAAGATCTAATATCAGTGGATGAAAGTAGGGAGCCTGATATGCCACCCCTAAAAGCAAAAACATAGGTAGCCATGGATAAAAATGAGCACAAAAAGCATATTAAAATAAAATATGCAAAAAGAGTTCAACAAAATTAAAAACGAAGAAATTATACCGATAAATCCTGAATAAAATTGAATTAAAAAAAAAAAAAAAAAAAAGAGAAAAAAGGATTACACTAAAACTGAAGGGAAAATAAATTAGATTTCAAAAATTCGTTCTTCAAAAGCAATCCAAATAAATTGCTTAACTACCTTATTAGTCAACTCTAATAGGAGAACTCCATTCTGAAACGTATTTAAACTTAGTCAAAAAATACAGTATAGGCAATAAAACGTAAGTGAATATCTTAACTTATAAAACCATCTTAATAGCAAGAAATTCATTACCTAACATATGAAAAAAGACAATATTCATCAAAAATCATTCTTTTTTTAAAATTATTGTTTAATGATATATCTAAGAATTAATTTTTATGTTCGACCTATAGTCAATACAAAACTGTAAATTTCATTTTGTAAAACTTTTCAATTTAAACTCTGTACACGAGAATTTTATGTTATTATTATCCTATTATAAACCTGACAAAAACTTAGGCATTGAGCCTTTGTATCTATGTCTTATGCTTAAATTTTATGTTAAATAAAAATTGCTTAATCTCATAATGCACACTGAAATGCTTTGACTAAGTTTTCTTCCCTAATTCAAAAAAGGAGGAAAAAAGTAAAACTTGTCTACTTATGAATCTTCTTAATCAGCTGAAACTTTATACTTGAAGAGGGTTTAAAAATTAATAAGGAAATTTAATACTTTCATTTAATGAAAATCTAATTTTTTCATAATGCTTTAGCATATTTTAGTATGAAACCACTTCCATTTAACTAAAATTTTTTAAAGCACAACAGCTTGTTTTTGAAATTCAACTAAAGCAAAATTCATACGAAAATTACTGTAGGTGTGATTTAAAAATACATATAAAAACTAAAGTTGAAGTGCTTCACTTTAGCATTTAAACGGGGGGAAAATAAATAGAAAAAATAAAAGCAAAAATGAAAATTCAGTAGATATTAACCATTCATTTCACCTTAATGAAGATGTAGCAAAAGGATGAATTTGAAATTTGATGACTGCAAGGAAATTTTGTCATTTAGGAACGTCTTTTAAAAAGGAAAAAAAATCTTCAAAATTAGTCTAACTATATTAATATTGTTACTTAGACATCCTCTTTTCTCGTATGAATTAAATTGCACTTCCAAAGTTTAGAATTTGGTTCAACATATGTTATCACCAACATGTAACAACCCAGGTCAAAGTAATCCTGCACAAAGAAGTTAAGTTTTCTTTTTTTCATGAAAACATTTTCAAACAATTACTATTATTTTTGTGTACAAACACATTTTTATCACAAAGCAGACAATTTTTTAATGAAAAATAATAGATTTATACTTCAAGATCCTTGATCAATGTCATTACGTTGTAATATGGTAAGCGATTCTACTTGATTTTAATATTAAATTTAAGATATGTACTACAAAGAGCGCATATTTACTTTACAGCTGTTGAATCTGTAGCAACAAGTCGAGATTCCTTAGATGCCAATTCTTTTTCTTTCTCATGCAGCTGTATTTCAAGCTTTTCTTTATGATCCTCCAACTAAAACAAACAAAATAATTTGTTGCAGTAACATTTTTCAGGTTAATAATTAAATTATAAACATTCACTGAACTTTATTAATGCATTTTACAAAATCGTGAAAAATGCTCAGCAAAGTTAAACTCATAACAGCCCCTTATTTTTATAGCAAAGTTGAAGGGCCCAATTAAAATTTTGTCAGAGTCAGAATATTGTGAATAAACTTTCTTTGAATAAACACCACCCTAACAACCTCTTTTTGGCAGAATAAAGGGTGGTTGTAGAAGCGAGATTTCACAGCCAAAAAAATAAATAAATAAATAAATAAATAAATAAAAAATAAATAAATAAAAGTTTAAAAAAAACAAACAATAACAAGCCTTACTAATGTAATCAAATCAAAAAGTTAAAATACCTCTTGGGTCTGTCTTCTCAGCGTCTGTAGCTCTTGATGAAGTTGGTCATTCACTTCTTTATACATGGCAACATCTTTCTGAAATTCCTCTTGCAGTTTATTAATTTCACTATGGATCATTTGAATATCTTGGGGATCCAATGAATCTGGAGCTTCCACAGCATGTTCCTCAGCAGAATTCAGTTTATTGTCAGTTTTATCAGAGCAAATCTGAGAATCAATGAAGACAGTTATAAGAATGTAAGCTTTTAACAAAAAAGATAGAATATGAAACAAATACAGTATTAGAAGTTATATTTTTCTCATACACTACTAATAACTTAAAATCCACTAATGCAAACATTTTTTTCTTAAATCTTCACTTACAAATGAAAAGAAGAAGAAAATTTAATAAAATATTATTGCTGTTTCCCTAAACTAGTCATTATTTAGTTGAAAATCAATAAAAAATCAGAAAAGTGATGTAAAATCTTAAATTTTAATAACAAATAAGAGCAACTTGCAATGTCCATGATATTCTTGTTATAGTAAATACTTCATTATAGGCAAACTCACCAAAATATACAATATTAGGTAGAACCAGGTGCAGATCCGAGAGCGGGGGGGGGGGGGGGGGGATGACACAGCTTACGTGACTAAATATTGCCTAAATCTGCATTTTGGAGGCTAACTTTTCAAAAATTGTCGGAAACCCTCAATTTGTCCAAAATTGTACTTAGACACTTCCCTCAAACAATGATCCACCAAAACCAGAAGCTAAATCTGCCCTTGGGTAGAACCAAGCACATACTTAACCTTTAGGAACTGGGCCGTACACATGTTGTACCATAAGCTTTTTTTTTTTAGAGGACGGGGTAGAAATTTTCACTTGAACCCTTTGGAGCCAGGGATTTTTTCAAGGTTTCATACGTCTGGTACGACAGTTTACACCTTCTCTTTTCAATGGAAAAGAAATCTATTCCATGGTTCAACTGTCGTACTACCTGGGTCGAAAGAAAAATTTCCAAAAAACAACCCGGATACAAAAGGTTAATAAAACAAAAAAAAAATGCTTATTTATAAAAAGAAAAACACGCACCCTTACTTACTTTATAGTTTTTGTCTGGGAAATCTTCTTCTGATACAGGAGGTCTATTAAAAATAAGCACAATGAATAAATAAGTATAATTTCAAATGACTTAATTCAAAAAGAATCAAATATTTAAAATGATAATCAAATTAAATGAAAAGTTCATAGTTCTTAAAACGCACATTAAACACAACTTTTCTGTTCATAATTAAAAACCACATTTTAATCATGAAATGAAAAAAATATCTTTGTGCAACAAAGTAACAGTAGCAAACAAAGTAAATCAAGCACAAATAAGCAATTGATTGTGCACTAGGGTAGGATCAAAAATTTATATTTTTGGTAAGCAACTTCTCATAGCAAAAAAAAAAAAAAACTAATAAAGTGTTCGGCATCCTAAAAAAAAAGAGAAAATAGTTTGAAAAAAATATATTAATGTCTAGATCACACAAACATTGGGGGAAAAAATCAAAATTTTAATGGAAACTTTTGTTTTACTAGCATTAAAATGCTTCCTTTCCACACTTTTCATATATCTTTAAAACTATTTAGTTTTAGCTCGATAATTAGCCGTAGAGTTTCTTGAAATTAAGCTAAAAATCGACTTTGTTTTACAATTTTTCTGACATAGAGGTATTTTTTCTTTTCCAGTTCAGTTTCACTTTTCACAGTAAATGGGTACTGTGCAGCTTTTTTCTGATAAATAAATCATATTTTATTACATTAACAAACCAGCATTAACCAGGAGAAGGTGGCTGCACTTTGTCTCCTACCGAGCCCTTTACATCCTGGGTTAATGCACTTGCACATGTTAAACAATACCACAGCCTACTTTAAAGCAACCTCCTTTAAGCGACCACCTCCATAACAAAAGCACTGTTTTCAATTATGATTGAATTTAAACTTTCAATAACTATTTTCTCACACAATGAAGAACAAAAGTAATTTTCAAAAATATTTATCCAAAGTACAACAGTCTTAATTTTTCTATTCTCTGAATTCTTAAAAGTTTCTCTTTTAACGAGAATTCTAAGAAAAACATTAAAATTGAAGTTATTAAAATCAAACTTACCTCAAATTCAGTTCCAAATATTCGGTCTCATCAGCTGAAAACTCTCTGTTGTCATTATTCATAAAGTAACTTTGGTTCAAAAATTTGACAATGCCATTTTCAATGCTTCGGTTTAATTCATTCAAGGTGTCCGAAAAACTTGTGTCTAGACCATTGTTTGACATTTTTGAAGTTTCAAAAATTTTTACCTTTTCTGAGTTGATCTTGGAGAGAAGCTGTTTGCACAAAATCACTAAAGCTTTGTGGTTCTTTTTTAGTATTGTCTCATATTCTGCCGTAGTTCTGGTTAAAAGTTCACATTTTTCTTCAAGAAGCTGTTCTATTTTCTTCTGATAAGTAGCAGACTCATCAGAATGTGCAACTTCAATGAGGTGCAAAGTTTTAGAATGTTCATTGATGAGGTTCTGTTCAGTTTCAGAAAGCCTTTGCTCCATTTGTATTCGTAATTCATTTAATTGGTCAATATGAGATTTTTTCAAAGTTTCTATTACAGACTCGTATTGGTTTTCTAATTTCAATTTTTCTTGATTAAATTGCTCTTCATGGTTTATTGTCATATCTTGGAGATCTTGCTCATGCTCTTGAACCAAATCAGCAATTTGATTTTGCAAAGAATATTCAATTTGAGCTTTTTCATCTAATATTTCTACAATTCTCTGATTGGCAAATGACAATTGCTCTTCCAAATTTGCCACGTTTTTAAATGCACTTTCTTTTTCCTCCACACACATGTTGTACAAATTTTTAAGCTCTTTCACTTCCTTATCATTCTCAACAGATAAGTGTTGAATTTTCATCTCATTCTCTTGACAAAGGAATTCTATTTGCTTATTCATTTGAATAGTAAGATCATCTTTTTCCAACTTTAAAATTTCAATATCAGATTCTAATTTTTTAATACTTTCTAATAGTTCAGTTCTTTGATTATTAGCACAATTTTCTAAGGACTCTTTAAAAATAATTAACTCAGTTTCATAGCTTTCTTTCATTAACTCAAAGTTCCTTTCACACTTAGGACAAAACTCTCTTTCTGGTAAGGGCCTTGTCAAATCGAGTGAGGTTTTTCTGCTAGGATTGGTTTCAGAATCTATGGTCATGCATTCAGCACGATATTCACTATCTGTCAATGACATTAGGCTTACACTAGATAAGGGGGGTTCTTCCATCAACAAATTATCTTCTGAGTTAGTAAAATTATCACTTTCCACTGACTTCTGACGAATACTCCTTTCACCTCTTTGCAATTCCGCATTCTAAAAATATTAAAAACAATACATTTGCACTAATATCAAAACATCTTAAATGCTTTAGAGGAATAGCTATTATGACTGTGCACTAAAACTAGCAATGAGTTTTAGTGAAAAAAGGATTATAAGGTTCAATATATTTCTAAGTACAAAATGTAAGTGGCAATTCACAAGGTTCAGCTTTAAGGCTGATTAGTTTATTAAGGAATTTATTCTTTTTACTAATGATCATAGCAGTTTACTTTCTGAACGCAATAGTGAATATTTTTTCAGATGATGCCCAACTTATGGGGATTGTTGACAGTGAAAAGCTTTAAGCTGATTTATGTCACATTTCTATATGGACATCAAATGCATATGTTGTTCAATGTTAGAAACTGTCGAGTGCTTCATTTAGGTGATGGAAATAAGCATGCAATATAATATTTACAGGGATATATCATTATCTAAGAAGAAACAGTAAGTTGCTGATCTGGGTGGCATAATTAGTGAGGACTTTGAATGCTGGGATACATCAATGTGTTCATTTCACAGAACTCTAAGAAAGTTATACTTTTACAAAGCAGTTAGGCAGAGCACTTGCCTAACTTCCCCCAGATAATGCTTAGCCACTGAGCTAAGCATTATCTGGAACATTGAAGAAAAATGTTACAAGATAATGTTTAACTCAGTGACACTAATCCTCGGATAATTATATATTAAATTTCATTGTTTCTATTACAATAGGTGTTAAGCTATGCAATGAAAGATGTTTTTTTTTTTTTTTTTTTGAAAGAGATTAAATTTTTACTCCCCATGCGGTGTAATGTTAACTAAGAAAAAATAATGCATTGTAAATTCAATGTAGATGCTAAACGATTGCTGCACAAATACAGTATAACCAAGGCTTCACTAGATAGCGTTTTATACAGGCTGTATCATTACTCAAAACAACAATGATAAAGATTTGCCCGCTAGAGAGCGCTGAACAATGACCACCCAAATGTTTGTTTACATTTATTAGCATTTTGTTTCTGCTGTAAAAAGTGATGTTTATCCTATCTTTAAGAGTTAAAAAATATTAATACAGCTAACTGAAGTCGAGTACAGAGTGAATTAAGGCCGAAGGCCTTATTAGTACTGCTTTTAGGGGGAATAAATTCCCTTTTCAGGTAAGGTTGGTCACAGCTTATGATTCAGTCATACGACATTCATTCATTGTTTACTTTCTTCGAATTAGCAACATATAGCAATGGCGTTCAATTTTGACATCTCTGCATTACAGGGGTGATTGTAAGTGCATAAAAAAATACCTGAAAGTTTTGAAGAGAAAATGTGTGTGTGTGTGTGGAGGGGGGTGCTTTTTTCAAAAAACCAAGGCCCCTATTATTTAAGTACACCTAATTTTATAATTATGCATATTTAATAACAATGCTAACAAATCGAACAAGCTATTAAATAACGTTAAAATATAATAAAATATAATTGAATGCCAAACTGTTAAATTGTCGCCAACAAATTAAATTTTAATTTTGTCTTCTATTATCTGTTTTGTATATAATGTTAGTTACCATAAAATTCCATAGATGTCGCTGGACAATGACCACCGTTTTTATCCTAAGGATTTTGATCAAATGAAACAGCCTGTATAAAATGCTATCTAGCGAAGCCTTGGTATAACACTAATACACTGGGTTTGGTATATTAACCTCCCATGTTTGGATGAGGGGCTACGTCAGTGTCTTGGAGATATGGTGGTGGAGATGTTATTGATAGATAGCAGTAAAATGAGGTAGTAGCAATGGTAGTAGCCATTTGAGGTAGTAGCAATGGAATGCCATGCTGAAAATCCTCATGCATTCTGGAAGAGTAAATTTGTGATAGTGGTGCTTCGGTTACTACTCAATACAAATTTTGCATTTAGTTCTAACTTGACTGACCCTGTTTGACTAGAGAAACTATTCTCATTCTAAATATCAGTGTGAAGAATTTATAATACATCTCTGAAAAAAATCGTTTGGCACACGTACGTTTAAGCTTTAAAGGACGGAGATTTCTGAATGGAAACTCTTAAATGCATTAGATTTCAGGGCACCCTCTTCAAATATGGGAAGCAGGTATGCCAGGCCCTGTATTATCCATACGGAATTAAAGAAACATAAAAACAAGCTAAAAAATACAATGCTTTCAAGCAGTAAAAGTTTTTAGTGGTTTAAATCTAGAAAGCAGAATGCTGTTAAAAAATAATTGCTTTTAAGACAATTTCAAAAATATGTCATAGCATAGCATTAACATTTTTCCATATTGGGTTTTAAAGCTTATCCAAAAAAATCTAAAATAAATAAAATTAAAATTTTAAATTATTTTCTTCTTGCTTCATTCTACTAAGATATCTTTCAAATCATCCTTTTGATATACTTGTGAAATAAAAACCCACCAGTTTTGATCACTAGCAATTCAAGCAGGCCCGTCATTTAGGAAGGTAGGGGGTCAATTGCCTTGCCCCCCACTCCCCCCGACTGAGAAATCAATGTATTTACATGTGGGTGCAGTTTTGATTGCTTTCTGCTGAAATTGCATTGCGTTTGCGCTGTTTGACCGCCCCCCCCCCCCCTCTAACGGAAAAACTTGAAATGACGGGCCTGAATTGAAGTTGAAAACATTAAATTCAACAGATTGGAGCATTCAACATATACTTACAAGCTCTTTTAAATGCTGCAGTCGCCCTGCGAGATGAGATTTCTGCAAAATGATATCTTGATGTTCATGGCTTAGTGCTCCATCACTGACCTGCTGCAAATCAGAGGGCTCCTTGGAACACTGGTCCACAGCATCCCCACGAGGTCCAGCTTTGAGAGATGTCACAGAAGAACACGCGTGTTCCATTTCCTTCCAAAGGAAATCTGTCACAAATGTAAAATCTTCGGAAACATTTTTGTCCCGTAGTTTTTCAATAGACTGCTCTTCAGTTAGAGTCATCTGGCACAACATATCATCAGCATAGTTTATGTCAGAAACTTGACTTTCACTCTCGGAAACATCATGTACATCTCCAGAGCCAGAGGAACCAAGACGCCTCAAGAAGAAACTCTGGAATTTACTTGGAGAAAAATCAGGCACAGAATCACTTACACCGCTAGATATGCTAATAAGAGATTCAATTAGTTTGGCTATCCTGTCCAAAGAAACAAGTTTTTTGATTGCACTATCCATTTCCAGTTCTAGAACATTACTTTGAACGCTCGAAATATTTGAATCTTCATTATACTGAATCTCCTGACATACATTTCCAGTCAAAAACTTCACAAGCTCTTGGATATCATTTTCCGAAAATTTATTTATTAAAATACTGCTTAGTTCCTGAATCATAGTAAGAGAAAAATCATTACTTTCAGGAAGTTTTGTAACAAAGTTTGCAAGAGAGCTTGCTTCAAGGACACTTTGTGCACTTTCTTCACTAGGCACCTTCTGTTTCAGCATTTTTGTTAATTCTATTACACAGTTAATAGGTAATACTTTCCGTAAAAATTCGCTTAGGTGAAGAGCAATGTTTTGGGAAGACTGGCAAGCATCCAAATATTTCAAAAAATAACCTTCAATCATAGGAATACTGTTTGGAATAGTTAATATATTTACAACATCATCAGGAGTAATTTGAGTACTCATCTCATTCTTTTCTACTGCGTCTGTCTGTTAATGCACACATAATTTTTCACATGAAAAGATAAAGAAGGTTTCGAAATTAATATTTTGATCAATCACAAATAGAAAACAACAAAACTTAGCAAATAAATAAATAAAATAAATAAATAAATTCTTATTAGATATCATTTTTGTACTGAATCTCCTGTACTTATTTTAACATAATGATGTAATTAAATTATACAGGTGAAACATTAGTTTTATTCATTTAAATACTTTAAAAATTTCCTATTGATATTAACTATAACTGAATGATTACGTAAATATAGTAAATTGCAATAGTAAAAACCATTCATGCAGCATGAAATATGCACATTAACAAAAAGCAGGCTCAGTTTTTTTTAGAATTTTTTGGGTGGAATCAATAACTGAAACACATAAGTTGCACTCAAAAAATACTTTAAAAAATGCAATTACCGAGTCTGGTCCCTGAGTTTCATTTCTGATCCTCTGATTTTTTAACATTTCGGAAGCCTAAAAGCAAGAATACAAATATTTAAATGCCTATAAAATACAACTATTATATTTATCATTAATAACAGAAGTTCAAAAAAGGGCAAACCTCTCTTGTTTGTAAATGAAGAACCTTGATTTCTTGTTTCAACTTTTCTATCTCGATACTTTCTGCAGAATCGGCGGCTTTATGAACAGCCGACTCCAACTGCTCAGTGAGTAACTGAATAATGGCATCTCTTTGTTGAACAGCATCTTGATATTTTTGCAGCTGGAGGATTGAATGGCAATTAATTTTTAGAATAGAGCATTAAAACAATACATAATACAAAATAATAGAGAAACTATTTTTTTACAAAAAAAAAGAGCAAAACATTAATTTCTATTCGAAAAGTACAAAAGACATCCAATGTACGTTTTCAATAAAGTTAATAAGTTGAAAACTATCTGAGAGCACAATGCTTTCGCGCTTGATAGCAGAAATTCAAAAATTCAAGTTTTTAAAGGTAATTTTTCGAAAAATAGACACTAAAGGAATTGTTATTCTTTACCAGTTTAAAAGAAAATGAAATTATGCCTTATTTCTGTAGTTTTATGAAGTGTTACGGAAACAACAAAAGAAAAGTAACTCTAAGAAATATTATTTTTGTCATAAAAGCAATTCCTTTTTGGGTTTTAACGCAACAATAACACTGGTTATAAATCTTACAATGAGTTTAGATTATATACGTTTAGAAATTGTGATCAAATTAATCATAATAACTTCTTTTTAGTTCTGGTTTTATCATTCCTAAAGACATTCACTCAGCAATTATTGTAAAATAAAAAAAGTTTCAAATAAAACATTTTGAGAATTAAAAGTAAATATTTTTGCAATAACCTAATAAAATCGTTTTTGCACAAAATGATAGAGCAAATTTGTTTCCTATGCACAAGAAAAAAAATTACAAGAAACAATTTTCAATTATGAAAATATTAAATTAGGAATAAATGTTTTCTTCAGACCTTTTTATCATATAAAGCCATCACTTCAGATTCTTCATTCAAAATTGATATGTGAACATCAGAACCCTGAAATATTAAAATTCAAGAGAAAAAATGTAGATTGTGGTCTAAATTAGTAAAAATACCAAATTATATATTAACTGAAAATTGTATATTACAACATAATTCAATTATAGTATTCTGAGAAAAGGTATTTTCAAAACTACTCAAGCCAACATGAAACTTCCACTTGCAAGAGAAAAACACTTTATAACAAAAAAATCGTTGCACCACGAAGGAATTGTGGAATTGAGATAAAAAATGACAGATACAAAGACCATAGATAAACAGGCAAAGTAATAGAATTAAAAATAATTGGCTTAGTTTAATCATTTTAAAGGGAAAAAATAAATAAGACATTGACCAATGCCTAGTTACAAGCTGCCGTTCAATGGGGAAGGGATTGATCAAGTTTTCAGAATGATCCTCAACATTCCAGTGCAGTTACAAGAGAGATTGGGAGACCTATTCAGCAAAAGAAGTGATTCGCAAATTCGAAGACATCTTTTAGCAATAAATACCATATCTGGACAGGCATTATCTTATAGATACATAAGGAGGAGGGGTATTGTAACAGGAACAGTAGTACAAAAGGTAGCAAATTTTCATTTAATGTGTTAGTGTTGTAAGAGTGCTAGCAATCAATAGTAAAGAGATGCAACCATCACATAAGATAGTACTCCAAACCATAACGTTTTTATCTAGGCCTGTGTTGCATAGGACACAAAAGAAAACACAACACTATCCAAGATATCTCGAAACACATTTGTGATTGCAGTTTGGACTGAGAAGGAAACAGGACTCGTCATATAGTTTTATTGACCAATATAATATCATGCAATAGCAATACGATTATTTAGAGCCTACATTAGCATCTTAAACAGTACAGGATTCAAGTACTAAGAAGATACAGATCAAGTTTTCAATTCTGTATAAAAGTATGAAAAAAATTCTGAAAAGTATTTTTATTTACGGTAATTTAGAAATTTCTATCAAACAACTTTTCATCTCATTACTTTAGTATGTAACTCAGAAATTATGTTAAGAAGACTCAACTGTACACATGCATATTTCTTTCTTTTTTTAGTTAAAAACTTTCATTCAAATTGTATAAAATAAAAATGTGTGAAAAAAATTTAAGAAATACATTACCACTTCATTAATATTTTCATGTAAATTACTAGGAATCACAGTGCTTTCAACAGGAACTGATGTATCCTTCTCGGAAGCTTTAGCTACGGGAGCATCTACCTTTAGCTCTACCTCGCCCTATTAAAATATTTTTTTAAAAAAGTTACATATGAAAATCAAACTTGATCCATTTTGTAAACAGCTATGTATGACGTCTTTGGAAGTAAAGACTTTCGAATGGAAAAATAATTCAGTTAAAATTTTTAATAAAACATTAAGAGAAAACAGTGAATGCAAGGCACTGTCAAAGTCAGCTTTTAACACCTAGTTTTGGCAGGGGAAAAATTAACACCATTGATAATAAGTGATGTAAGACAAGAATGCACTCTTCTTACTAACTTCACCAGCAATAGCCAAGTTAAAAAACAACAGAATTTTAATAAAAAAAGGGAAACATTTTTTACTGTAACGATCTTGCACTGGAAGCATTTTCTAGCAGCATTAGAGTTGTATTAAACAAAATCTTCTGATAACTCAACTAACAGTAACATAATCTACAATAACTAAGGCTTTCACAGTCGACATCAATAACCTAACTAAATTCCAGGTTTGTAAGCCGAGGATATACAGACTAAAATTATAAGAAAATAAATAACATCTTGTTAGGCAGCAACAATCAGCCTGGATAAAATGTTTCAGAAATTTTCAAACTATGTGACATTTACTAAAAGAATTCCAATAAAGACGCAAAATTACCAGTTCTGAAATACTGGAGTATGAATTTCCTTGACTCATTATGCTTTCAGTCGAAGTGGGAGAATCATCTTTCACAGTACTGCTGCTCTCTGAGTTTGAGACGTCTTCTTTTATTCTCGTTTTTCCCTATTCAGATAAATGAAAAAAAAAAACTTTTTTCTTTTTTCTTGAACATAGCAAAGTGCATAAAGAGTGAGATCATTTTAAAATAAATACTAAATACAAACTGATATCTTTATTTTCCTTTTAACTTCCTTGTTCCAATAAAAGAAATGTTGGATTCAAGAAAAATTTATTACCTAAATTTTTATTTTAACTATTAATCAATGATATGCAAAACACTGATAGTCCAGTTATGACAACCAGGGTCTAGGTTAGCCAGGGACCAGTTAGTCTGGAAAGTCTATTACCACTTGACATAAATTCTTACAGTAAACCTTTTCTGCTGTTTTCATTTTTGAGAAGTATTTAATCCTGCTTAAACAGCTTCTTCTAGTATTAAGAGAACCAGTTTCACAATAAAAAAAATGAAATTTCGACAAGTCAAAGTTGCAGGGAACATGAAAAAAATTCAAGTTATCGGAAATTTGGCTTATGCAATACAAAAAAAAAGAATAAAACAAAATATTGACACTGAAACTCGATAAGTTTATAATATGAGCAAAATTCTGATAGAGTAGTGTATCAAAGGAAACATATACTTGATATAATTAATATACAATAAAACAAAACTAAACTTAGTGATACAACAACAATACAATTACTTAAATTCAAGAGTTTGTACAAGTTGAAAAACAAACTTGTATTTTTATACAGAATATAACAGATTCAACTAACTAAAACAATACATTAGCTTTTTTTTTTTAAAGAAAAACCTGTAATCAAACATTGCTTCTGAGCAGAAATTTGTTCTTAGAATAAATGGTCCTTGAATACTTTTAATGCACCAAATAGGAAGTCGGAAACATTCGGACCGAATTTTATAAAAGCAAGCAATATATCAGCTGATCTTCAACTGTAATTTTTCTTCACAGTCAATCCAAATATTTCAAAATTTTCAAATTGCTGAAAGTGAGTACTTGGAGGCACATTAAATCAAGGCAGTTTACTTCTTTACAACTTCAGAATTGAGTTTTTAAAATTAATTAAACTTTTTTCTACACTCTCAAAAATATTAAATTTTAATTTGTGATTTTTAAAAGTTCTATGCTAAAGGTGTTGGGAATAATAGAAAACATTTGCTTTTCATAACAACGGGAGGAAAGTCAGAGTTGGAAGCACAAGCAGCTTCACAGAATGCCACAAAATTCCAAAATTAAACATGCATTGACCGTCTTAGCATTCTCAGAGCCCCCTCTAATTTTGTTAAGCCCATTTTTGGGCAGTACTACACCAGAGCTTTGGTTCCATTATGTGCAGGTTTTTCTTCTCTTTGAACAGAAAAAAACAAACAATTTAAAACAAAAACAAAAGAAGAAAGAAAAATTACATGTAAAATATCACTTTCAGGAATATATATTACTATATCTACTTTGTGTAGTTGCTTTTTGATTCAATGCAGTTGCTCCGTCATTTCTTTCTATGATCATATTATTAGAAAACAAAGGAAAAAAAAACACATTTTGAATTATGAAGCCATGCTAGCAAGGAACATTTGTCAACCTTCATAAAATAAAGTTTGTCTAATGGAGTATTTCAACTCCACGAATTTGGGGTTATTAAAAATAAATAACATAAATTCTCCATTCGGTTAGATGGGAGTAAATACATGCTTCGACTTGTCAAAGTTTCACTGTAATACGCAATAAGTTCAGGAGTTTAAAAGATCAACTTGACATCCTGACGTTGGGATAACAAGGGCTGACAGTCCTTACATATTGTAGCAAATATAATACATTAAACATAAATAAAATTTGGAGAAAAATAAAGAATCTTACTCCAGGATCCACAGGATATGTTTTCTCGTGCACATTTGAAGAAACATCAGACTCAGAAGCAGCATTAACTTTAACTTTCTTAGACTTCCTCTTCTTTAATTCTGCAAACTGTAAAGCTAATTAATTTATAGTAGACAAAGGGCAAAATGGGTGACTCACCAGAAAAGTTTTTTTTTTTTTTGCTGTCTGGGCAGGTCATTAAAGACGTAAATTTTGATAAAGGACAGTGGATGGCAGAGACATTTTAGTATTCACATAAATCCTCCACAAAATAAAATATTGATCAGAACTGTTAAATGCCCGCTAGTTTGTTTTTTAGATGGTGAAAAATAAATAGTAAAATAAATAGAAAACACTTTTCAAGTTTGGTATGAACCTGGTAAGAGATTGTACCGTTCTAGAGAATTGCCCAGTTACAAAACTTTATCCGTCAGAAACCAACACTTACTGACACACCACTTTAAGTGACAAAAGAAGTAGTATATTTTATATATAGGTATATTTAAGGAAGTAAAGTGAGTGATTTAATTGTTACATCATCTATTTAGACATCATTACGACACCCCATATATAAATTCTTATTTCAAACATTCAAACACAGGTCCTTAATTCCTTTAAAGTTCAGTAAGGTATAATATCCCTTCGTGACAACAAAATGCTTTTTAAAAACCACTCCTAAAGAGATTTAAAAAGGACTTTTTTGTCCCCCAAAAATTTCCTCAATAGTGCAAAATCTCCCCCTCTGTTGTCTTCAGGATAACTGGATAATATACAATTTACTTATAATACAATATACATTTACAAATTTAATCTAGTTTTAACAAGACTCACATATCTTACATAGATTTTCAAAGAGAAGTAATTCCTTCAGCTTTTGCGACTGAGCATCCATTAGTTGGTGATAAGCCCATAACTGAAGAAGACCTTATTATCCTTCCAACAAGCTCAAATTTCATTAATAGCTTTGAAACATCAGAAAAAAGCAGTTTTCTCAAAAATTTTCACATACCCAAAAACCTATCCAAGACAAACAGGTAGAGGGAAAAAAGACGGATTGAGTCAAATGCTCAAGAATGTATCAGAAAAGCAAGTCACAGAGAAACAAATTTAGAGGTTGAATGAAGCTTTTGGAGATTTCAGTCTAGAGGTGGCCTATATAATGGGAAGTAATTATTACAATAAGTTTTTAACTTTTTTACGTACAGACTAGTGATGCAACGAATGTTCGGCCTCGGCCGAATAATCGGCCCGTCCGCCGAATATTCGGCTTCGGCCGAATACGTAGTTTACTATTCGGCCTTGGCCGAATACTGTACAAAAAATGCATTTTATTTTCGTGCATTGAAATTTTTACGCATTTTGTATGAGATCTTGCCAAACTATGATACATTGCCATTTTAGAGGATATTCTCCAATTTTATTGTCAACAAAAAATGTGTGTACTACAAATATTGACTTTCTTAAAACATAAAAATAAATCTATACGACTTAATAGGATAAAAGTAGATAAACAAAATACTTTTTCTGGCACATTATGTAAGTTTGGATACTTAGTTTACCTAATAAAACTAATTCTAACATGTATATGATTTAAATAGATAAAATATAAGCATAAATCATACATGAAACAAAGGTCAGTTCTTTCTCTCTCAGAATAAAATATGTATAAAAATGAAATGGTACGATATAAATATGTTTCATTCTCAAGATTTTCATTTTTTTAAAACTGCGTATGATAACTTAAAATATAAAAACAGTCATTAATACTTTCCCTACTTTGACATTTCAAAAGTGTTATTTGTTACCTTTACAGTTGTGAAAATTATAGAGCTACGTTTTTTTCTGTACAAACACAGATTATGATGCAGGAAAGAAAGCATTTTTAGGAAATAGGTGTTTTCTTTTTCGGTTTATTTCAAAAGAGTTTTCCAAATTTTGAAAAAGGGGGTGTTCACTACATTTAGTACATTTTAGTGAAACCCTGGTTCTGAAAGGTTTTCTGGCAAATTGGGATAGGTTAAGAAATTTAATTCTTACCACTTAAAAGACCATTTTGTTCTTTCAAATAAATAAAGGCTCTGGAAAAGACAAGTCTAATTTGATTTCACTTTGAGCTGAGGTTTCTGCTTTACTTTGTAGTTGGCTTGCAATTTGTTTGTATATTCATACAAAAATATTTTTCTTTTTGGCAATTTTTTGGCCGAATACGGCCAATATTTTTAAAGTTTGAACTAACGTCACTATTTTTTAAAAATTTACTTGAAATTATTTAAAAAAATATTTAATAATGTATATTGAGCTCTTAATCACACAAAATTATGCTTTAAATGCAACCCATGCTTTGTTTTTGAGCAAAAACAAGTTAACTATTCGGCGGCCGAATAGCCGAATATTCGGCCTTGCTTGTGGCCGAATATTCGGTATTCGGCCAAATCACTATTCCTTGCATCCCTAGTACAGACAGCACAAAACAAGCAAGATTTACAACACAAAGAGAGAAACTCATACCTAGATCAAGAGTGGGAATCCGACCCACAATTTCCAGCTACCGCTCACTCTTACTGGTCTTTTCTCCTCCAGGCCCCATCACTTAGCATAAAGCCTTAGGTTTCCATCCAGCGTAGCGGGTCCCCGCATGACCGGGCGCGTGAGGCCGATAGACATTAGTACTACGGACTTGATGGTACTTATAACGAACTGTCTTCATAACACCATCCAATTGATTAAACCATGTAAGGTAGTAGGTCTGACCCTGGAGTGCAATGTACCACTCAAAGACAGACATGACCAACCACTTAGCAAGATGGCTGAAGGAACAAGAAATGGCAAGAAGATATATAACAGAAGCAAATTATGTTACAAATAAGCTATGGTTAAACCTAGAGAGAAACAGAACAAAGCAAGAGTCTGATGCTGCACTTCAGTTTACACTCCAGGGTCCCCGTACCTATTACAACTCGTGGTTTAACTGTGATGGTAACTTAAAGAACTTTGTTTTTTTTTTTTTTTTTTTACCAAACCAGAAACCGAGCAAACGCCTGGTCCAGCACACCAAGAGGTATTGATTCAGTTGGAGGAATTTGTGATCAAGACCTTTATTCAACACCGCCCAGCCACCATTAGTGACGATAGTGGATCTTTAATGGGCTAGGATTGAACCCAGGACCCTCTGGCTTTGAGTCTTGACGCCTTACCCATCATGCCATCACGACCCAAACATTCTGACACATATAATACAACTTCGCAGAGATGGCCTATGACTCCTCCTTTTTTCAGGATTGTCCATTTTTAGGAAGGGGTGATACGCAGATGAAAATTGGGGAATGGGATTCACAATTGATGGGGGAATTTGAATAGGTAGAAATTCTACCTATTTTAAGGAATGGACTCGTTTTCTAATTTGATTGACCCCGGCCAACTCGTCGCGGTTGAATTATACTTGCTACATCATAAACATTATTTTGTGGCAGAGGAAACATGGAGATGATATGGGGTCATTCCATGTGAAATCAACACACTGATTCAGACTTGATGTCTCAGATTTTCATGATTTTTGGTATGCAGCATTATATCATAGACATATGAAAAAATACCAAATTTCAGTTACATAGCCCAATTATTTTTGAAGTTATAAATTTTTTAAATTTTAAATTTCTTTGAAAAAACACCATACTTTAACACATTAAAATGCCTATAGGCTCGCAACCAGTGGTGATATTAACCTGGGACTGGTCTCATTTTAAAGCTGTTGAATAGGGCTTTATTATGATGTGCTACAACATAGGGGTTAAATTTTTAAAAAAATTTAAATTTTAAATTTTAAATTTTTCAAAAAGTGGCAATTTTAAAAATTCCAAAAAATTACCAAAAATTGTTTGTGATGTCTTAATACATATTGCAAAATTCTATGATGGGATCTCAATGGGATCAGGAGATACAGGGCTTCAGAAATACACGTTTTGTGAAAAATACCAGAATTAGTATCAACAGAGGAAATTTTGTACAGTTTATTGAATGAAACAAACAACACATATCAATAAAACAAGCAGTGGCTATTACTTTTAATTTTTTAAATAGAGGAATATCACATAGACACTTACCATTCTCAGCCTTATTTTATGAGTTAATTATTAACAAATTAATTTATGAAGACTTCAATTGTTGGAAGATACCCACACATTTGTTTAGTTCACTGTCTGGTAAACTGTATGTTCGGCCAGTCTGAGTGGTGGGGTTCACTTTGCACATTACATCTGAAAATGGGATCCACAGTGTGTCAGGTGGTGTGGGATATATAAATGAGGATGACGGACCTGAAGGATGGAGGAATGTAACTTGCACTTGACTGCTGTCTTCATCTTTATCCAGAACATAACTCAACCACCAAGTCTCATTATAGATAGATGTTATATACCCACTAATGTCTGAAAATGATGTCTGCTGAACGTCCTTCAAAACAGGAAATATGCTTGAAACATCTGCAGAAGAAAATAACTTTGCATTTACTTTGGTTCCACATCTGAGAGGTATAAAGGCATGAAATTTTTGGGTTCCTGATATAGTTAGAGCTGTATCGTACCGGTTAGCCAGTTGTTCTTCAGTTTTAATGTATTCTTCAATGGTCACAAATACAAAGTCGATGTTAGCTATGTTCTTATGTGACCATTCAAATAATTGCCTTGCATTCGTGATTTGATCCTGATACGGTCTTTGTAGGCTTGCTCTGGCGGCTAGTCTTTTTACTGTGGCCCCGAGCCCATCGCATGGACCTTTGCCATGTGCTGTAGCTGAAAAGTGCCATTCAGCCTCAGCTCCAAAATCTTGCTTGTAATTACACAAGTTAATAAAATTTTTTTTATTTTTGTATTGGGCTGCAGAGCCATCAGAGAAATAAAAGAATTTTTTGACAGGTCTTTGAAATTTGCACTTCAAGTATTCCATCAATTTTTTCTGGAACAGGTAGACAGCTGTAGTGTTGTGGTTGAGGCAGTCTGATATTATTACGAAATTTAAATGCTCAACTTCCTTCTCTTTAAAATATACCACAAAAGGATGAATGGTTGCCTGAGTATTCGACCAATGATATGATTGTGCCTCGTCTTGTATAATAATAGAATAATTCTCAGAAAAGTCACAAATAACAGCTACTTCACATTCCAGAAGATTTTCCTTTGTGTGTCTCAAAAATGCACTTTGTTCTTTTGCTATAAAGTGATGACGAAGTAAGATAGGAAGTTTATTACAAAATACATCAATAAATTCACTAACCGGTTTTTGGATAATTTCTAAGTTACATCGATCCACAGAGATCCACTGTCTGTATGTGATAGTCTCAATTGCATTGTCTTCATATGCTTTTTCCAAAAGTTCTCTAATCCCTCTGGTACCCGGACATGACACACAAGTTGAAAAGAAGCAGTCAGTTGATGGTGGGGGGCTGCAAACCATCATTTGCAGGCAGTCCTTGTATGTTTTTATTTTTCCATCTGTCATTGAGCTCATTCTTCCATTTTCAAACATAAGCTTCACATTCTGATGAGTAGTGCACACACAGACTGAGTGTGTTCCACTCTGGCCTGCTAGCACACAATTTTTGGGTTTCAGCTCTGCAAATTTAGAAAATCCTACTTTTACAGCTGGGAATTTTTCTTTGAAAACTTCATAGGCTTCTTTTAAATTATTAAGCATCAACCTTTTTGCAACATGTTCTTTAATACCTGTGCTGTGGTCTTTCACTGATATAAAGTCCTTAATCCCCGGCATTGCTCGGCTTATTTCGTCACTTGTATAAAATCCTTTCACAATATCAACGGTATGCTTTGATAAACTTTTTCCTGGTTTCATATCAGGACCAGACAAGGCGCCCTTTTCTTTCAACAATGTCTTGGCTTGTCGAACTAAATAGTTAGGGGCTGAAAATTCCCGCATTACTTTCCTCACACTCCAGCTGTCAGGCATAAGAGTCAGCAGTTGAAGCTTCTTCTTCCTACTAGTGAAGCTGTTGTACAGTTTTTTCACATGTGTAAAGAACTCGTCTTGTGAATCATCATTCTCTTCATCGCTCGATGCATTCACTAGCAGTTTTCTCTTGACAGCCACATTGATTCGGTTGGCCTTTTCAGTAGAGTAAATTTTTGATTGCATCCTCTTTTTGTCTACAGGCGACTCTCCCATCTCTAAAAGAGAGCTGTTAAGGGAACTCAGAGCTTCAGATTCATTTGAAAATGGTATATCTATAGGTGATTCTTCAATTTCAGTATCAGACTGACTTTCTTCAGGTACCTTGCTAGTTCCAGGGGAAGTTTCCCCATCTTTTTCATTTTTCAACTTTGTCAGCTGCTTCCTACAACTATCACAGACCACGGATAACTCGGATGTTCCTGGAATCAAGTCACACATCCATGAAGTAACACGTCTCAGTCTTTTTCTTGCATGGGAGTGATTTGGCTTATTAAAAGGGTTAAAGCAATCCATTTTTACTATCTTGTTAGTGGTATCCATCATGAAAGTGATAAATAGGGAGAAATCAGCAAGGAAACGTGCAGGGGCCAAGAAATAAGTTATCTTCTTGATACAACATCACATGAAACATCAAATGAACTTCCTACAAGCAACTGTGATGCTAAACTAGCTGTAAATGAGTGATCTTGTCTGCTTGACCAATCAGCTTATACTTGTGAAAAGGGGAATCCCCCCACGGAGGGAAATCTCCCTTTTCTTACAGTTAAAGGGAATTTCCCTTACTTGTATTCCAATCAGCTTTCACCTAGTTAAAGGGGTTTCCCCCAAGGGAAATTCCCTTTTTATCTGAGTAAAAGGGGGTTTCCCTCTACATGTAGGCAAATGAGAGGTTTGCAAACATGGTAAAATGAAGTAATCACTGCGTTTTATTAATATAATAGGATCCTGCACATTGCATAGGAAAATTAGTTCAAAAACAATAAAATTTTACTAATATGGTATATTATTGACAAAACATGTGTATCTCTGAAGCCCTGTATCTCCTGATCCCATTAAGATCCCATCATAGAATTTTGCAATATGTATCAAGACATCACAAACAATTTTTGGTAATTTTTTGGAATTTTTAAAATTGCCACTTTTTGAAAAATTTAAAATTTAATTTTAAAATTTAAATTTTTTTAAAAATTTAACCCCTATGTTGTAGCATATCATAATAAAGCCCTATTCAACAGCTTTAAAATGAGACCAGTCCCATTTTAATATCACCACTGGTTGCGAGCCTATAGGCATTTTAATGTGGTTAAGTATCGTGTTTTTTCAAAGAAATTTAAAATTTAAAAAATTTATAACTTAAAAAATAATTGTGCTATGTAACTGAAATTTGGTATTTTTTCATATGTCTATGATATAATGCTGCATACCAAAAATCATGAAAATCTGAGACATCAATTCTGAAACTCTTCCAAAATTGTGTTGATTTGACATGGAATGACCCTATGGACAATCCACAGCAGAACCATATTTCAGGTAACATAGTAGATAGGCCCATAATAAGGAGTCAGGATCCCCCCTCCCCTCATTTGATGCATTGACATTGCAAGTGAGAGTTAAGTTTTGTTGTTTTATGGCAATATACAGGAAAATTACCCCCCCCCCCCCCCATACACACAAGAAAATTTCAAAATGACAACTTGATGGCAGAAGATGAATTTGTCTTCATAAAATTCGGTACAATACGGACAATATATTGTGTTGTAAATCTTGCTTGGGTACATAAACTAATTATGTTTCTTTTTGCAAAGCCTTTAAATTGCAGCAAAGATTTGTTTCATTTGAATTACACAGATATACTACAAATTCATATTGTAGAATAGGAAGATGGAATAATAAAAACTTAATGGAAACACTGAACAGTGGGAAATGACAAAACAAAAGAAATTGAACAATTGGAAGTCAAATTTTGTACAAAATGAAACAAAATAGAACCCACCAACTTTTTTTCTCTTTATTACCTATTCTTTTTTTTTTTTTTTTGGAAAAAATGGAAATTGTTTTCCGACATTTGAAGTAAATTTTAAAGCCACAACCATGTTCAAAACACTACATTTTATTTTTCGATTACTGAATTTTTTCCCTACCAGTCATACTCATTCCCCTCCTCCCGCACTTCCTGAGATGCACTCATGCAAAATATTTTTGCTTGCAAAAATGATAGTAATCTAAATTATAAAAAAAAATTATTGATAGGAAACTTAATGTTGAAATAGTTTTATGAATATCGAAAGATAACTGAAAAGCTAAATTTCTGAAAAAGAAATTCGCCCCATACATCCCCTCTCTGTAATTTGAAAAACGAAAACACACATGTCATTTGATATTCACCCCCACACCAAGATTGTAACAAAGCAAAAACCAAATTACTTTTAACTTTCCCGCTTCGATCTTTCTTCGTCTTTCATCATCCATATTTAATGCACATAATTGTCACATAAATAAAATACAAAAGTACACGCAAGCATTTAAAAGTTTGTTTAAAAGAAAGCGTTTAACACGAAAACACACACATATCGTACGGTAATGCCAGCTGGAAACTCGAAGCTTGTTTGAAAAACAAAGCCTACACACTAGGGTGGAGTGTGGAGTGCAAGAACTTATAATAGTACTGAGCATCGATACTGGGAGCCTGAGCAGCTGGGAGTCAGACTCCTGGCGTCCCTTTTAAACGAAAACGTGTAATGTTTTAAGGGCTGTAGTGAGGAGGGAAGAGGGAGGCTCAGAAATAAGGCTAAATAGGCTCGTCATTTCGAATTTTTCCAGGGGGGAGAAGGGGAGCAGGGACGAATGCAAGGAAGGGGCGATTACCCCTCCCTTGAGTGACTCAGCCCTCTGGTAAATTTTCAATATTGAAGTTTGAAAAAGACATTTTGAAACTTTTTTTGATGTTTGCAGACAGGAGGTTTAGGACTCTCCTCAGCCGGCCACCTTTCTGTGTAGTGGTCATAGACAGGGCCCGATTAAGATACTGCTGGGCCCTAGGCCTAATACTTTTTTGGGGCCCCCGGTACGCAGACTTTACAATTTTAGGCATTGGATAAAACAATTTCAGCTATTGACTAGAGCAATTTTATTCATTTGGGGGCCCCTACATTGAGGGGGCCCTAGGCCTCGGCCTAGTTGGCCTATTCGGTAACCAGACCCTGGTCACAGAAGTTTGACTCGGCCGGTTCGCGGGTTCGAATCCCGGCTCAGCTCGGGCAAGGATGTACTTTCTCTCTTTTTTGTCCTCGTCCTTTCTCTGTGTGAACGTCCACTTGCCCTATAAACGGGTCTTCTGGCATGTGTGTTGAGCTAATATCGGACATTAAAATCGGAAGCCAGCCAATTCCGTCAGAGTAGATGCATCTACTCTGGTTGGGATAAACGAGTGGTATCAGTAACAATGAGGGCTCTCCTTCGGGATACGCTTCGCAACTGAAGAGCGAAAACATATGAAGTCAACGTTTTAAAACCAAGATGTGTTGTAAAGGAAGCGTAATAAATCGATCGCTCCTCTCTTGAACCATTTAGATCCACCCTTGGGCCGAAAGGTGTATACTCAATGCAAATCATACCAAAAACAGTAACCCCCACTCTCCTCCCCCTAATTGATCTCCCAAATAACAGGGCCTGGATGCCCCAGTTTCATTTTAGTTATTTAAACAAGAGAAAGAAAACCTCTGCAGTCTTAAAAAAAAAAAAAAGAAGAAGAAGAAAGAAAGAGCAGTCGTAATAAATGAACAAATCTAGTAAAAATTACAAAATGCTTCTTTTTTCTTTTGAGCAATGACATCTGTTCTTTTTGGACCTTAGTTTCCGGGTGGTTTCTTTTTCAGATTGGCCGTCAGCTAACGTTCCATCAGCCCTTGCTCCTCTACCATGCACGACATGGTAGGGCGGTATTGAAGGTAAATGGCGACATGTGTGGAATTGCCGGGTCACCAATATGTGGCGTAAGAATGTGTTCATTGCCGGAATTTGATTCAGTGAATTTTTTGTGATAGTAATCCAGTATGTTGATCACTGAACCAAAATAACTTTAAGGCTCGGGGGTAAAGTTGGTTATCTGCGCTCGGATATACGCCACACACTTATCGCAATTCGTCATTGTGAAAAACATAACTGAATTCGAGATGTCAAAATTTAAATTAATTTTTCACATTTTTTTCTGTTTCTGTCCCTTTTTTACTTCCTACTACTTAGTATTGTGATCGCGAAAAAAAAAAAAAAAACACTCATATATTTGAGTCTAAATTTTGATTTTGCTCACCCAGGAATGAATGTTCAGTAGTTTTTTCGACCTGTCAGCACGTGCATATGTACCTACCAACTAACATATAAGCAGCCGAAAAATCCTTTTCAACCACCCCCGAGTTAATTACGACGAGTTTTCTCGTGACGTCTGTATGTACGTATGTGCGGATGTATGTGCGTATGTGTGTCGCATAACTCAAAAACTATATGCCGTAGAAGCTTCTAGCTTGGTATGTAGGCTCTGAGGATGGTCTAGTTGTGCACCTCCCCTTGTGGTTGCATTCGAATGTTCCCAAGGGGGTGTTTTACCCCTTTTTTGGGGTAAATCAGTGTTAATTTCAATGCAGACTCAAGTGATATGAATTAGCGCGACCACTTGGCGATATGTCGCCAAGCTTTTGGTCGCCAAGTGTTTGACGCCAACTTGGCGACATATCGCCAAGTTGGCGACAAATTTGGCAAAAAAATTATTTTTTGAATTTGGGTTCAACTTGGCGCTATTGGCGATATTTTGCGAAAAATTCACTGAATGATATTAAAATCAGCAATATTTAGAAAATTAACCATTGTAAAATATTTTTTGCATTGTTTCGTGGCAGATTAGGGGAGTAAATATTTGAATTGTTACCTTGCTCCCTCCAAGCCCTTTTTTTAACACTTAAGGCAACTACTAAGAAATTTACACGTAAAAGTAGTGTGGGGTCCATACCAGATTTTTTGTTTAAATTTTTGAAAAAAAAATGCAGTCTGTGGTCTGTGAATATTGTTATTTTATTTAGGAACTTCCACACCTGTATTATATTTAACCTCTAAAGCGTGACTCCTTGCGTAGTTGAAAGCTCAGAGAGACACTACGTAAAAACACACCAGTTGGTGACTTTTTGAAAATGCACCATCAAGCAGGGTCTCAAAGCATATTTTCACCAAAACGGCATTGTCACTAACGTATCATTTTTGTTGTAAAAATGTCGGAAATTTAAGGCAGTTGTAAAAAGGAATATTTAAAGGGAAAATCCTGGTTTTTTTTTTTAATTTTTTATTTATTTATTTATTTTTGGAACGAATTTTGTTCGCGAGAGTTAAAAAGACTGTGGTGTCTTTCATGAGCTGAGAGAAGCGGAGCATATTAGTGCATAAAAATAATTAAAAAGTTTTAAATCAAGCATTATTGGGGATGAAATTTTAATAAATATGAGGTTATAAGATGTAACGAAAAGGTTACTTAAGCTAATACGGAGATATATTAAAAGTAATTGATATTGTTCAGAGAATATTATTTTGAATCAATTTACTCTAAGGTAGAGCCGCTATATAGATATCTATAGAGCCGCTATATAGATATAGTCTATATAGGGGCCTTATTCTAAGGTAAATAAAACTATGCTAAATAATTAATTACCGGAGTTAGGGAAACATCACAAGGATTCACCGCATTGCTTCAAACATAAGTTGCATATTTATTATAGACTTACTCTTTGATATTTATCAAATAAATGCGTGCATAAACGCAGGTGAACATTATCTGTTTTAAAATCCTAGAAAACTGATAAATTATGCCAGCATGCAAAGATTAAATTCAATCCTCATAGTTATCACGAGAGAAGAAGACAAATTCACTTTCCATGAAAGCGTACTACATTTGCTTCGCTACCGTCGACATTGGTTCCACTTTAATCGCCACCTTGCGGCAATCTGATAATGCCGTTGTTATGGTGATAAATCCAAACAATATTCGAATTAACTTTTTTGGTTGGTTGATATCTAAATTTTAATTTAGAAATGAACCAATCGTTAATTTCTCTTTCTCGAAGTACTCCGTTAGATAGCAGTGCTTTGTGAACTAAGCTCTAAGGGCCATGCTCCACATCGACGTAAAGCAGAAAAATTGGGCAGAAGCGTAAAATTTTCCTTTTTCGGTTTCGGTCGCTTTTCGGTCGGACGCGTGCTCCACTTGGGCAGAATTTTTTTTCTGCGCAGAAAAAAAGCGCCATTTTCATTGGATATTTGATATTTAGATAACAAATAGGAAAAATACCTCATTATGAAGCATTATTCGAAATTATATGATTGGGTGAAAGATTGGCAACAAATAACCGAGCTTTAATAGTTATGGGTCAATCCATGTGAGATCATACAGCCATGTTGCTCACTATTTTTGATTTTTAAAACTTTTTGCCTGTTAATTAACTGTTATATTATGAGCATGAAACACTGGTTTAAAAAATTTTAAACCTTCAGAATTTTTTTTGGCAAGCACTTTTCAGTAGCTGCGGAAGCGACTTTTCATGAAAAGAGTACTTTTTGAGGATGCTTATAACTTTTTTATTTATAAATATATCAAAATGATTTAAAAACCACTTGATTGAGCAAAAAATGATCTAAATTTCTATATCAGTTATTTTTCTGATAATTAGTAACAAATTTGTGTAAAATTAGCTTAAAAATAAGATTTTTTGTGTGAAATTTTACATTTTTGGCATAAAAATATTAGTAGAAGGAATTAAGACTCACCCTTACTTTTTTTCCCTTGAATAGATATCTCATAGGACTATTCCCAGAAGTAGTGTGAAACATTTGAAGACAGTCCTTTTTTTTATATAATTTGTCAAAGTTGGCATTTTGGAGAAAAAATGGTAACTTTGAGATTTAATATCTGAAAAGGGACTGAATGAAAATCTACAAAAATTTAACTGGATAACCTTCTTATAGTAGTAAATATGCACCAAAAATGTTATGAGTGATATCGTTCTAGTTTTAGAGATATGAAGCCTCAAAGTTGGCTGAAAAATCTCATTTATTTTGACGCCAAAAAATCATCACATAATGCAAAATTAATTATTTTCATAATATTAGATGAGTTTTTTGTGGTATAAACTAACCCTTTTACCAAAACATATAATATTTAAATTTATTTTCCATTTACAGAAAGAAATAATTTAGATATTATGCTTTTATATATGCTTTTTTTCTACGTGTTAGTCATAAAAACATGATTTTCCACTTTAAAGCTGGGCTTTCACGGTCTTTATGCATCTAGTAAGCAAAGAACAATTATAGTTTTAATCTAACCTACAACTCTTCATTCATTTTTAAAAGTTTAAAGCGTTAAAACCCCCCTACAGCACCAAAAAGTCGCTCAAAATCCGAATTTAAGCTCTAGATCCTGCCATTTTCCGTGAGACTGCGTCTGTATAACAGCAGAAAATGGCGGACGTATTTTCGCGGAAAAGGGTAGGATCTAGAGCAGTGTTTCCCAACCTTTTCAAGCTCATCACCCCCTTCAAGATGCTGACTGACACCTATCGCCCCCCCCCCTCTTTTTTCTTCCTCGAAAAAACCATAATTTGGAGCAAGTGAACAGCTATAATATTAAAAATATAAGTACCTAAAGGAGTGGTAAATTCTTAAGTATGGGGGGGGGGCAATGGGTATTTAGAAGAGAAAATAGCAGTAAAAAAGGGTAACGAAAACCGAAATTGTAAACATGTACGAAACCTCTTGTTCAGGCTTCAGACAATTAATTACACGTTAAGAAAGAAACAAATTGAAGTTCAAGCGCTTCCTCTTTGCACCTCGGATTAACCTTAGGGAGTATTTTATCATTCATTGTCAATTTTATGAATTTTCAGATTTTCAATTTATTTTCCTTCCAATTTTTAGTTTCAATGATTTTAATTACCCAGATTCCAGCGTAGAAAAGAAAATAATTTCTTGAAAAAATGCACTTCTGTATTTTGATAAGTATGTCAATGATCTTAGTTAAATGTTCCCCTTCAAATGATTATATCAGTTCGCTTTGTGAAAGAAAAAAAAATAGGTATTTTAATTAATAATTAATATTTCTAGTTTAAAAGTGATTAGTCATAATATCTTTATTGCGTACATTTTACTTCAAATTAAAGTTCGGTACGTATATTTTTAATATTATAGCTGTTCACTTGCTCCAAATTATGGTTTTTTCGAGGAAGAAAAAAAAAAGGGGGGGGGGCGATAGGTGTCAGTCAGCATCTTGAAGGGGGTGGTGAGCTTGAAAAGGTTGGGAAACACTGCTCTAGATCCTACCCTTTTCCGCGAAAATACGTCCGCCATTTTCTGCTGTTTTATACAGACGCAGTCTCACGGAAAATGGCAGGATCTAGAGCTTAAATTCGGATTTTGAGCGACTTTTTGGTGCTGCAGGGGGGTTTTAACGCTTTAAACTTTTAAAAATGAATGAAGAGTTGTAGGTTAGATTAAAACTATAATTGTTCTTTGCTTACTAGATGCATAAAGACCGTGAAAGCCCAGCTTTAAAGTGGAAAATCATGTTTTTATGACTAACACGTAGAAAAAAAGCATATATAAAAGCATAATATCTAAATTATTTCTTTCTGTAAATGGAAAATAAATTTAAATATTATATGTTTTGGTAAAAGGGTTAGTTTATACCACAAAAAACTCATCTAATATTATGAAAATAATTAATTTTGCATTATGTGATGATTTTTTGGCGTCAAAATAAATGAGATTTTTCAGCCAACTTTGAGGCTTCATATCTCTAAAACTAGAACGATATCACTCATAACATTTTTGGTGCATATTTACTACTATAAGAAGGTTATCCAGTTAAATTTTTGTATATTTTCATTCAGTCCCTTTTCAGATATTAAATCTCAAAGTTACCATTTTTTCTCCAAAATGCCAACTTTGACAAATTATATAAAAAAAAGGACTGTCTTCAAATGTTTCACACTACTTCCGGGAATAGTCCTATGAGATATCTATTCAAGGGAAAAAAAAGTAAGAGTGAGTCTTAATTCCTTCTACTAATATTTTTATGCCAAAAATGTAAAATTTCACACAAAAAACCTTAGTTTTAAGCTAATTTTACACAAATTTGTTACTAATTATCAGAAAAATAACTGATATAGAAATTTAGATCATTTTTTGCTCAATCAAGTGGTTTTTAAATCATTTTGATATATTTATAAATAAAAAAGTTATAAGCATCCTCAAAAAGTACTCTTTTCATGAAAAGTCGCTTCCGCAGCTACTGAAAAGTGCTTGCCAAAAAAAATTCTGAAGGTTTAAAATTTTTTAAACCATTGTTTCATGCTCCCAATATAACAGTTAATTAACAGGCAAAAAGTTTTAAAAATCAAAAATAGTGAGCAACATGGCTGTATGATCTCACATGGATTGACCCTTATTTAATTTAGTTGGTATGGAATTACCAATCATGATAAAGCTTGTTATGAGCCAAGTCCTGTTTTTTTTACTTGGCGGTTTTTTACTTTCACTTTAAACGAATATATTTAGCGGAAACAAACCAAACTGTCTATAAAATTCAATTCCCATTCAAGTATTTTTTGTGAATTTCGCTAAGCATTGCATTTATTTTCTATTGTTTAAATCTTAAAAGTTTTTTTTTTATTTCAAGAAAAAAATAGCTTTTTTTTGTTTTGCTGTTGAAGAAAGCATACTAAGCATTAGAGGTGATAAAAAAAAAAAAAAGCTTCGGAGTATTGAGTAGATGTTTTGGCGAAAAATACAGCAAATGCAGCACGATGCCATGAAACTTGATTTGATGGTTGAATATATTGTTTGTTGTTTTGAGTTTTTACATTTTAATGGACATTTTGCAATGGCTTTGGTACTAATATTTTTGAGTAAACGCGTAGACAATGTTTCCGTACCGTTCGCAATTATACTATATATTCTGCGAAATGAATTTATAGCAACGCTATGTTTTCGGGGTCGTATCGAGTTTTCAAAATTATGGCTGTTATTGTACCTAAAAAAATATCAGTGCCTACTTACTTTGCCAAATAAATTAGACCCTCAAAGCCATGAAGCATTTATATATGTTTTGAATACGCCGTCAAAAATAAAACACGTAAGCCATAACTTAAATAAATTTTAAAAAATCTTTAATACGTAAAATAACCTACACACTCTTTAATGAATCGCTAATCTTGAAAAATTTGCTATATTTAAAAATGGAAGTATTTATCAAAACACAAAACATTTCACTAAAACTTTATTACACAACATTAGCTAGTTTTATTATCGCCAAGCGATCCATAACTTAGCCAAAGGTCAAATCTTTTTTTTTAAAGCTCAATTAAAATAAGTAAATACACGAGCGGAATTAAACATATATTTCTAATCTCGCCAAGCAATCAATAACTTAGCAAAGCATGCCATAAATTGTAAGTTCCATTACAATGTAAAGCACCATTATTTCGAATCTCGCCAAGAAACTAGACTTCCGTAATCCCGCCGAGTTTTGAATAATATAATAAAAATCTCGCAAAGGACAGGAATTGTTGACATGATTACATGTAGCGAGATAGTGGACTTTAAAAGCCTCAACTGAAAGCTTATTTTAAGCCTTTCGCTAGTTGCCCCCCATTTTGCTTTTTCACTTGATTTTTTGTCATTAAGTAATGGGTATTTTCTCACTTCTCCTTTTGAATATTTACCAAATGCACTTTCGTTAATGCAGTATAGCAAGGTCGGCCGCCAAGGCTAGAAATGTTTACATCTCACGATGAATTTCTATTGGCTGTTGGATAAATTAAAAATGCAAAATTTTTCGGTCCTCTATTACGCCGTGATTACGCCGCGTAAAAAGGAAAGTACCCGGATTTTCAGTTTCTGCCTTCAGTTTCGGTCGCGTTTTACGCTGATGTGGAGCAGGGCCCTAAGCACGAAATTTCGCTCTGCGCTAAAAACTAGAAAGTAGCAGGTATTTAGTATTTAGGAGGCGTTGGTATAAGTTACAGCAATAAGGGCCATGCTCCACATCAGCGTAAAACGCGACCGAAACTGAAGGCAGAAACTGAAAATCCGGGTACTTTCCTTTTTACGCGGCGTAATCACGGCGTAATAGAGGACCGAAAAATTTTGCATTTTTAATTTATCCAACAGCCAATAGAAATTCATCGTGAGATGTAAACATTTCTAGCCTTGGCGGCCGCTATTGCTATACTGCATTAACGAAAGTGCATTTGGTATAAATATTCAAAAGGAGAAATGAGAAAATACCCATTACTTAATGACAAAAAATCAAGTGAAAAAGCAAAATGGGGGGCAACTAGCGAAAGGCTTAAAATAAGCTTTCAGTTGAGGCTTTTAAAGTACACTATCTCGTTATATGTAATCATGTCAACAATTCCAGTCCTTTGCGAGATTTTTATTATTTTGTTCAAAACTCGGCGGGATTACGGAAGTCTAGTTTCTTGGCGAGATTCGAAATAATGGTGCTTCGGCTGCTTTACATTGTAATAGAACTTGCAATTTATGACATGCTTTGCTAAGTTATTGATTGCTTGGCGAGATTGGGAATATATGTTTAATTCCGCTCGTGTATTTGCTTATTTTAATTGAGCTTTAAAAAAAAAGATTTGACCTTTGGCTGAGTTATGGATCGCTTGGCGATAATAAAACTAGCTAATGTTGTGTAATAAAGTTTTAGTGAAATGTTTTGTGTTTTGATAAATACTTCCATTTTTAAATATAGCAAATTTTTCAAGATTAGCGATTCATTAAAGAGTGTGTAGGTTATTTTACGTATTAAAGATTTTTTAAAATTTATTTAAGTTATGGCTTACGTGTTTTATTTTTGACGGCGTATTCAAAACATATATAAATGCTTCATGGCTTTGAGGGTCTAATTTATTTGGCAAAGTAAGTAGGCACTGATATTTTTTTTAGGAACAATAACAGTCATACACAGGAATTCTGGTGAAACACTGTTTGCGCAACTTTTTGCGCGCGCAACGCAGAAAAATTGCGTATTTCCTCCCCTCTTTTCGTAAACCGGATTCTGGTGAAACGGTTGTTTCCGCAGATAAAGGCGGTGTCAAAACTAAAGTGACTAAACGATAATCTTGCATTACCTGGAGGT